>CAJNIZ010033447.1:29419-49585 GCA_905231905.1 Symbiodinium pilosum | reverse complement strand
ACCCTATACAACCCCTATACAACCCTAAAGTCCTAGCGGCTGGGAGCTCCAGGTGCCAGACCACAAGCCCCGGGGCCGCGCGCGCCGGGATGCGATGATCATCCTAAGGGCTGCACTTATGCTACAATTGGGTTTAGGGTTTAGGGTTTAGGATTAAGGTATATAGTTTAGGATCTAGGGTTTAGGATTGAAGTAAAGAGTTTAGGGTTTTGGGTTTTGGGTTTTAGGTTTAGGGATTCATGCTGTTGTTGTTCTAATATGGGGGTTCTTCAGGGATTCTAAGATAGGGGTTCCAGAGGGGTTCTATAGGGTTCTATGCGGTTATAGGGGCTATATGAAGTTTCTACACGGGTTGTATAAGGGTTATGCAGGGATTGTCTAGAGATATAGGGGAGGTTATATAGGGGTTAAGGTAGCATGGGGGGTTTGGGGCGGTGCACTAGAACGTTTGTTTATATGGGTGAAAATGGCTAGACTTAGGGCTGCTAGATTATAGGTATATAAAGATTGAAAGGGTATGGCATTGCAAGTATTCAGGCTTCTGCACTCGCTCAACTCCCGAGGCGATATTGGGGAAGGATATGTGTCAGAATGCTGTGGGTCGTGTCGCCAGAAAAATCTGCTGTGGCACCTTTCGATGCATGGGGAATCTGTAAAACCCTGAGCCCTGGAACCTGAACCCTAGGGCTAGCTAGGGTTGCTTAGAGGGGTAGGATTGGGGCTTAGGGTCCGAGATTTGGAGGGTTGGGTTCAAAGTAAGGATTTTGACTTGAGGGGGGATTCCCCTTTTGGAGTCTTCTGAACAAGTTCGGATTTTGAAGGTAGCACTAGTACCAGAATGATGAGAGATGCGCAAGCAAGGGCATCGTGGTAATAGTTATGACTTTCTTAGCAAACACAGAGACGAGTTCTTGCGAGTGATGATAAAGAAATAAACCAAGATCTTCATGAACAACAGGAAGAACAAGATTTGTGACACTCGGTTGATCCTACCCAGCAGAAAGCCAGCTACACCAGGTACACCTCAGGAAGTGATCCCTCATCCCACATACCTTCATGCAACATGCTTGCATCCCTGAAGCCTCCAAAGCCGAAGCCCACAACCCTAACCCCAAACCCTAACTCTTAACCCTAAATTGCAGTTTCCGTTTTATTTTCCATTATCCCAATGTAGCCTCAATATAACCACAATATTACCCCAATGGGTACGTAACCTCAACCAATTCCGGACCGCCAAGCAGCGTGAGCTCAATGTCGCCGCCCACTTCCTGACCTTTAGCACCTTGGATTGAGAGAACGGCGTGGGGTTCAGGTTTAGGGTTCACATTGGATTTGTCATGGTGGGGCAAGGGGCCGTTGGACCACGGATTCATTTACTTGAGGATTTATTGCCTATGCAAACTTATGAGAATTGGGGGATGCTTTGGGCATGGGACTCAGAGAGTGTGGCAGCATGCAATGTCCAGGGAAGGTAGGGAAGGAAAATAAAGCACAATAAGAAAGAGGGATACAAGGAGAAAAAGAAAGAAAAGGGGTTGAAAGCAAGAGCCAGGAGGAAAGGGGAGGAGAAGAACGGAGAAGAAGAGAGAGGTAGCGAAAAGTATAACAGAAGATGGCAGTACGAGTGCTATAAGTGCAACGTGATTATTTGCATCCTCCACATGTGGATAATGATGCAAGATGGAGGAGAGAAAGAGAGAAAGAGGAGGTGTGGCACAAAAACTGCATTCACAGGGTGCTCTGGAAAAACATAGAATCTCCTTCAGCAGCACAGGCTGGCAGAGCCTTGAAACGATCTGTATTACATCAAGCTTCTATAAAGAGTGTAGGCGGCCGCTCCAGTGCTTGTTCCGCCTGGATCCGCGTAGCGGCTGTCGACGTACCTCCCAAGAAATGTGTAGAAACCTCCTACTCGGAGGGTCTGGGGGAGTTAGGTTGATAATTTGGATACGTGGCATTACTATATGGCTTGTACAAGTATACTTACAAAGACTCCTGACCCTCCAAGTAGGCGATCGGGGAGATTGATTCATGCACTGGAGTCAGAGACCTTGACCTAAATTAGAAGCATTTTCAACCCCTAGTCGGATGTACCTCAGTATGCAAACTGGCTCCAAACAGGAACATGCCAACAGCTGCCATGCTATCATGTTCTGGCAGTCGTCTCAGCGCTGCAAGGACAAGAATTTCAACAATACACACAGCTGAGTCGAGCGTTATGGGACAGCCCGGAGAAGGATGCTTCACCCTGAATATATCCCCAATCTAACCCCTACATCACCCCTACACAAGCCCAATATGACCCCCATATAGCCCCAATATAACCCTATAATATGGTAGCTTCCATTTTCTTATCCATAGATCTCAAGTCGAAGCCTCAGAAGCATGCGCTTTCTGCGCATTCCCGCGGGGCACTTGCGCAGCTCTGCCTTCAGGGCTTGCTTGAAGGGCTCTGCAATTTCCTCGTCAATGTTGTCCTCTGGAAGTTGCAGGAGTCTGGGAAGGGTCTGGGGTTTGGAGTGGCATACCCTAAATCTTGAAACCTAAACCCTAAAACCGACACCCTAAACCCTAGATGGCGTGCGTGGGGCCAAGGAAAAATGATATTGAATCGGTCCCAGTTCTCTGGGCCTCCAATAAAGTGACTGAAAGTTAACTTTCAAAAGATAAACGATAGAGCTCGGGGGTGCATCTGAGGCTCCAGCGTGCCCCGACTGACTTTCAGACGTAAGTGAAGCTCACTGCAAAGTTTCGGGCGTTAGCACGACTCCCATTTAAGTTTACCCAAAATAGGTGCCGTAAAAAACAGATGCTGGACAAAATCTGAATGACTGCCTTTGCTACTTCTTTGGCCTACCTGCACGGGACCGGCATCTCGCACCTGACAGCCTTGAAACCTTGAATCTCTCAACTCTGAACCCTGATGCTCAAAAGTTCCCTTCAGCATCAGCTGAGCTATAGTAGGGTTTAAGGAGATTATCCTTATCCACCAATAATGAAGAATCAAATGGAAAAGAAAATGGAAAATGACATGGAAACTTGGATTGTGTAGGGGATTATAGGGGCTATAATCTAAACTCCTAGAATCCCCCTTAAAAAGCCTTATAGTAATCCCTGATACAGTCCCCTATGTAAACACCTTTGAGGAGTTTAGACTGCAGCTCCTGTCAGCATGACCCAATGTATTGTCCTTTTAGGCAAGGGGCCTACTTGCGTCCCGTGCTGGGTTGCTACATCGAAAAGGATCCCCCTATTCCAGGAGCTGCGGCAGTAGCTGCTGAAACCACTGGGTTGCTCTTAAGGAACCTAAATTAACTTACCACAATATGGGTGTATAGTAGATAATAGAGCTTCCAGTAACTTAATTCAAGTTCCTTAAGGTTCCTGAAGCCATGCCAAAAGCCTTTCCCAGAAAAGCTATTGTTCTGAATGGGCGGTTAAACACGCGCTTGAAGATTTAGGTCTTCTCAAACACTACGTAGTTCAGATAAGTTGCCATCTGAGCCATGAGGTCATCGGTCTTCTGCTGGCTCCACATTCCTTTGCTTTCGAGACTTTCTCTACCACAGAAGTGACACGGGTGCTTCGAAGTTCGAAGCATACTCTGCCTGCAGGGCTAACGCACGGGTTTGCAGGCAGTGGTTTGGATCCCACGGTTCCAAACCCTCAATGAAAGGTGGTACAATCACTGGACCATCACTTTTTTTGAAGAGGAATGAACCCCACATTGCCAAACAAGACCTCCTGGATATTCCAGGTCACAGAATTTGCCTCTCCCTGCCCTTCTTAAACATCCAGGCGTGCCTTATACACGGCCCATACCTGCTGCCCAGTGACTCGTGCACTCTTGACGCTCATGGTCCACTGCGAACAGCTTATCGGTCAGGCCATCCTCCGGGTGCAGATTGGCAGTTTCCATATTGCCAGCCACCCATATATTAGGGTAATGTTAGGGCTATATTAGGGTAATATGAGGGCTATATTAGGGTGGTTACCCAAAATGTCATGATTCTTGATCATCTTAAATTTGACATGGAGACAGACAGCGGCACGGGTCGAATGCCCCCCCTCACGATCCTTGTAAGGGACTTGCTGTTGCGCGCGGCTGCCGGCCCGGGCGCCCTCGTGCACAACCAGGAGATCGCCAGCTTCCTGAGAAATGTGAGCACGTGGCGACTAATAGAGCAGATTTCAAGCACATACAGTGCATGCATGCTTGCACAGACTTTCCAATTCAGAGTTAGGGCATTGCCAGAACCACGGGCCCGTTCTTTTGGTCTTCTCACTTGGGGATCTTGATATGTGCAGTGGGAGCCCCAAAATGAGCCAGGAAGATCGGACTAAACGCGAAAAAGGAAGCGAAGTCTCAGCATTTCGAAGGCCCAATATTAATCCTAAAGCCGGTATCCCTCTAGATTGAAACATGGAAACCTAGATCTAGTACAAGGATTTTGGTAACCCCAACCCCCAAAATTAGGACCATGTAACCATCATATGATAATCATAGGGTCCTAATTTTGGGGGTTGGGGTTACCAAAACCCTTTTATGGTAAATAAGTGCCTCAGTATTGAGCCCAGCGTATAAAACCCGAGATGGCACTGCTCAAACGCCCCCACCCTACCCATCCCTAGAGACACAGTTACTGGTTCTTAGTAGGGAACAAGGGAATATAATTCCGAGCCAAATGATAACTATGTGACATATTCCCTTATTCCCTACTAAGAACCAGAAAGTAGAGAAACATTTGAATGGTTTTTTTGATGGTTGAACCTAGTAAGGTTCTATTCCTTATAAAAAAATGCTATACCCCAAAAGGAGGTATTATCTTACTCTATAATGGATACCATAGTATCCCCAAATGAAATACTATATCCCCAATGTAACCCCAGTCTCCATCTTCTTTTCCATTTTCTTTTCCATTTGATTCTCCATTATTGGGGTATTACTGGGTACCATTAACCCTAAACCCTAAACCCTATCCCCAAATAAAATACTACTCATTTCATGATCCAGCATCTCCCTCTTCCGTGGGCGGCCGGACGATGAGGAAGTTTCGCTCGTTGTGGGCCGCACATGCCCGCCATACCAGGTCCTGCTTACTGGTTCTTAGTAATTGTAGGAATAATGGTAGTAATAGTACTAGCAATAATAGGTAATACTAGGTAAATACGTAATAATAGTAAAGGGATAAAGCAATATAATCCCTACATAACATATTTCTCTTCTAGTTCCAAACTGAGAACCAGTCAAGCCTGAGGGTCTCAGGAAAAATGGGGGTAACGTACACGCCTGAATATTCGGGAGAGGGTCTCTGGGTAGCTTATCACGAGCTGTACTACAAGGAAAAGCAACGCTCCCTCAAAGATGATAATGACGACCCTGCAAGATCTTCGACCCCTTCATGGATTGAATCTTTGACCCTGAATTATCACGGTGATCATATTGTTTCAAACCAGCTTGTTATCAGCGGTCTCAGGCATACTTTAAATTTCGCTTTAAGCCCAGGATGATACACGCCTCTCTCTGACAGGAAGGTGCGCGAGTCCTCTGTTGCAGCGGAACAGTCAAAAGACTACATCTCGAGGAGCATATCAGGGAAAACTGACGTAACAGGGGCTTTTGTGACTCAAGCCCTGACTTTTGTGACCAGCCGACTAAGTTCTACCCAAAGCCTTACTCTACTCCACCAAGCCTTCTTCCCTACAGCACTGTCATGCTGCCCAGACGATAGCCATGCACATGTCCGGACATCTTCCGCAAGTAAAGACGTCCACGCGTATACCCCAGAACCACGGAGCCATTCTCAGAAGAATCAAACAACACAAGTCGGGAAAAAAACCCTGAGCCCTCAACCTCCACTTCTCCTGATGATCCTTCTGTAACCCCAGAGTCCTTGGGCAGGCTCCCTGGTGTCGCAAGCTGCCGACAGCGGGCAAGGACATCCTGGCTAGGTAGGGATACTGCGGAGTACGACGGCTATCCGTGGTCATACGACAGAGGACTGTAGGTTCCGGATTCAAACTTGTGTTTTCTTACCTAGCATCCTGGCAATTTGGGTCAAGGGATATGTAATGATTTCTCATGCTGTGAAGAAGGCATGTTAACTTTGGCACTATCCAAGTAATGACTGACCGAACATTGTGGATCTGTTCTGTCTTTACACAAGGTGTCTGAAACCCATGGAGGGACATGAAGGACCCACAACTGCTACGAGGCGATTTACAAGCTGCAAAGCTATCGGCTCTGAATGGAAGCGCTTCTCGCTAATTGGAAGGAACATCCGACCTCAAACGTCTGAACCTGAAACACTTCCGAATACCTGCGTGCAAGCTCCAAGGCTGAACAATGAAGCCCACATAACACCTTGAACCCCCAACTCCGACACCCCAAACTGGGAGATATAACGATCTAAAGCGATCCTCAAAACCACCCGTGACCGCAACATTTAAAGGCCGCCGGAGCCTTTAACTCTAAGCCCTGAACCCTCGGCCTCACATCTGAACCCCCGTATAAGCCCTCAATTAACCCCTGATGCGTAACCCCCAACTCTTCAACGACAAGTGAGGTCCGGCAGGTGCCCTGGAGGGCTCCGCTGCACGAAGCCCTGCAGCGCGCCGCTGAGTGACTCGTCGAAGGCAGGGGCAGCCATGGCTTCTTTGAGAAGAAGGGTTGGAGGGAAAGACGTAGAGTTCGGGGTGTGGGGTCATGTTTATGTTGTCTGCTGTCCAAAACATGCTAGCAACGGCTATGCCCACGCCACTGATGACTACCGAAACCGCTTCCGCTTGCATCTCGCCTGAGGAGAGTAGGGCCTTGGTTTAGGTAATGGGCTTTGGGCCTGGGATGTGAGGTTAAGGGATTCTTGGTGTTTAGGATTTGGATGCTCTTTAGCAAACTGACTTTCCATTAATACATGAGAGCTCTGTGGGGCTTGGGTGCTCAAAAAACCCAGTTGCCAAATCTACTCGGAGCTGGGTGGCCTGCTCCCGATCCAAAGTCTCCGGGAAAACTATCAGGATTTAGGGTTTAGGGTTTAGGGTCCTAAACCCTAAACCCTAAACCCTAAACCCTAAACCCTAAAACCTAAACCTGAGAGCTTTGAACAAGCATAGTTGCGAGAGTTGAGTGACTATCAGCCCTGGAGCTGGGAAAGCTGAATTGAAGCTCTAGGGGTTTATATTAGGGCTATATTAGGGCTATATTGGGGCTATATTGGGGTAATGGAAAGGAAAATGGAAACTACTATAATATATTGGGGCCATATTGGGATAATGGAAAAGAAAATGGAAACTGCTATAATATACTGGGGGTTTAGGGTTTAGGGAAGATATATTTCAGGGTCAGGGCTTGTATGCAGCGAAGCTGATTGATCATCATGTTGCATCCCTTGGTGGAACTACTCGTTCTTTGCCGATTTGATCATGGCCGCAGTAGGCCTATGTACTTTGATAGATTTGTATGTTTGTGTATAAATGTGTATAAATGCGTATGTATATACGAATATATGTCTGCACGTAGCCGCATTTATGTGTTCAAACCGTTAAGGGACAGCTTGGCTCAAGGTTAAGCAGGCTTCAGGTCGGGCCCGTTATGGCTTTAACAGCCCTTGGACCGGATGATTAGGCTTCATTGCTTCAATGAAATGGGGTTTCTCACAAAAGCAGCCCTTTAAAACCTCTAGGCATATGTAGTTTAAACATGCGTTTCTGGGGAGAAAACCTGGAAGGCCCAGTTACCCAAGGAGCCGGTACACAGCCAAAAACGCAAGAAAGCCCAGTCCCTGTCCCAGACGCTGGTATGGGGTAGCATGGGGAGTCCTGCATCTACCCCCAACCGCGTGGCTATTATATGTGCCGTCTTGAGGCAGCAAGATGTAGTATCACCAACCAACACGTGTACAATGAGGAATGCTTCAGGAACCTCTACAAATGCTGGTGCAGAATGGTGGAAATCAGTCCTACCCTACACGCCTCCTTCAATCCTGAAAAAGGGGATTTCTTTTAGCAGGAGGGGCCCTTTAGGATTCTTGGGATGAATGGGAATTGCAGAGCGAACACAGCGGTCCCTCTTGAGGCTTGTTTGGGAATGAAGTCTAGGAACTCTTAAACTCCTATTAAACCTACTGGTGGTTAGTGCTTAGGAATAAGGGAATACAATCCCTGTATGATCCCTGCTTCATCCCCTACAACCCCTATATCATCCCTATATACATTCACATATAAGCTATTGTCTAAACTCCCAGTATCCCCTGTATAACAGTCCCCTATATAATCCCCCATTTACCCCCCCTTAAGGAGTGTAGACTACAGCTCATATAAGACCTACTAACCGCCTGCAAGTAAATCCCTTAGCTCCTTGACGCTCCGCACCTTCCTGCGCGGCGACCAAGGGCGCAGCCCGCAGCCGCGCAGACGGCGCCTATTTTTTAATGCGAGTCCCAGAATCAGGGTGTACCGTTAAAGGGGCTAGATAGGGGTTACATGGGGTATAGAAGGGTATATAGGGTCTAGGATTTCCCAAAATTAGGGGTACCTTCATAGGCATTGTATAGGGAGACATAGGGTATATAGGTGTTGTCTACGGGTTATTAGGGTTTGGGTAAGGGTTTCCCAACCAAATGCACTGTGCGCTTGAGGTGCAGGGGGGGGATATGGGCTTTATAGGATGCATGGGCCAGGCTTGCACGTCTAAACCTAGACGGCGCTGTCGAAAAGTCGACCAGAAACCAACACGTCAGCTACCTAAATCCTGGAGGTTGTCTGCAACAGCACCTGCCTGCAGCACTCGCGCGGATGGCCCAGACGCGGCCACAAAGGCCAAGGGCATCGTGCCTGTCTTGATATCTAGACTCCATAGCCTCTTGTTCTGCAAGAACTTGGGCCTTAGTCCTGAGTGAAGGCTGAAAAAGAAAAACTCATCTATCTAATGTGCAGCCTCTGCTTTGAAAGCAGAATGTGGAGTATTGCCATCTGTGCACGCCCATGGTCAAAGCTAGGGCCTCAAAACTTCATGGCAGCCCAAGTCTTCCAAACTTTGAAACGTCTTGACGACTTGGCTGGCCTACAACAACCGTCACAGCTGTGCTATGTTGAGACATCTGCTATCGTGCGTGTGGTCCGACAACCAAACCCGAACTCTTTGAAACCTGGGAACACCACGTCCATGCCTTGGACCCTCTACCTCAATAATTCCAAGACACACATCCGTGAACCCAAGCAAGTCCATTCTAGCTAAGAGCACAAATTGTTATTAGCTTGAAGGATGTCTGTGGAACGTCTGTACAAAAAGCATAAGCCGTTGTACCAACAAAGCTAGAGACCCTGTTGGTCTGCTCCTGGGCCTCAGACTGTTGGACGCGCACTAGTCAGTACAAATTGCCGGGTTCTTAGTCAATCAACATATACCGCAGAGTAGGTGGGCAAAATCCAAAACACTGTAGGAATTCATGCTTCAGGAACTACAGCTATCCTGACATCAACTTAGAATGCTGATAAAACCTTGCGGAGAAACTCTAACTGGGGCACACCATGTACTTGTTGGGTTGCTTGGACACCCTTTCTCCAACGGGGCGCTACAATTTACGGCAATGAGAGAATCTCCCGAGACTCTTTGGGACTGCGAAGGAATGCATTGCCTGGCACCCCACTACTCGACTAAGTGAAAATTGAAAAGCAACGTTCGTAAAGTGATTCCGCATAAGATGAAGGTCTTCATAGAATTAGGGGGGCATGTACAGGTCCATGTAGAATCTTCCTTTCTTTTGGCTTTGTCGATCCGTCCAGCCCCTCCTTTGAATACCCCATATGCTTGCTGTATGCTTAGACCTCAAGCACCTATGTTAAAAATATAGGCCTTGATTTATGTAACCCCCTCACACCTCATCAGTCCCAGGTTTATATCTCTTTGGCATACTCAGACTCAGAATGTGGCTTTCACACCAATTACAGGGATGATGGGACAACTTGCTTCTTGGTTCCCAATGCAAAGCTTCTCACAACTGGTTTAGGGGGTTTAGGGGTTTAGGGTTTAGGGGGGTTTACTAAGGTCCCCATGTACAACGGAAAGCAAGATCCAGACTCTGAGACTCCCAGGACAAGGATAAGTACCCTCTGAGAAACTCATGGGAGATAGGATTTATGTCAACAGTCCACATAAGAAGGCACCCAACCGTATGTGCACATATACATATCTATACATGTGGATATATGCCATATATGCGTATATGTACATACATACATATATATATATACTCACCCACCTAAGAAACCCTACCTACACTGACCGATAACCACAAGAAATCCCCAATTTAAACCCTAAAGCCTAAACCCTAAACTCCAGATCACACAGAGCCAGACCTCCTTCCAGCGCCATGGCGCAATGGCAGAAGTAGAGCCCAGACGGCTTCTTTTAAAAATGGTTTAGGGCTTGGGGTTAAGGTTTAGGGCTTAGGATGGCTTAGCGAAGTGTGGATCCAATCAATCCCCGACAAGCCCGTGTTATATCTCGCACCCCAAAGAAGCACCCGTAGATTCCAGAAAACTCCACAAGACAGGTGCGGCCAGCATTTGGTCTTAGGGTTCAGGGTTCAAGGGAACAGGGGGATGTATAAGTTGTTAGGAGCCCTGAGAAGCGGTACTTCAGTCCCCCTAAAGTAGATAGAATATGGGCTATATGGGGATCTTATTATAATATACCCAAAGCCATATTCGATCTACTTAAGGGGGACTATTTACTATTTTATTCTTATTATAATATACCCAAAGCCATATTTTATCTACTTAAGGGAGACAAGAGGCACAGCAAGAATAGTCAACGGACTTTCCACTCTCGGCGGCGCATGCCTCCTAACAGTGGCTGCCGGCTGCGGCTCCTGCAGGTTCAGGTACCATAAAGGATAGACTCGGATATATAGGGGAATATAGGGTTTATATAGGGATAATGGAAAAGAAAATGGAAACCACTATAATGGGTTATATAGGGGGAATCCCGCAGAACTCTTCAAGCGAAATGCTCAGTCGCAACACCTTAGATAGCTTGACAGAACCGCAGCCGCAATAGTTGCAGCGTCTCGCCAACCCTGTAGGAGGACGGTTGCCGACATTCCAAAGGAGACCTCAAACTCCATCCGCATAGAGTCCGAATTCTGCTAAGTATGTGGCAAGAAATATGTGGTGTCATACTCTTCCAACATAACAAAACATGTCAGCGTTATACAGCAGCGAACGTTGCAGCTACACCCACACACCTGATTCTGCTGCTGGCCGTGTGACTCTGAATCAATCATTTTGTTTCTGGTAAACTTGAGCCTGAAGCCTCCGTCCCCGACCCTACAACCCTCAACCCCTTGACACCCCTAACCCCTAAAGTGAGCATGGGAAGCATGGATATTGTAGGAGATACCTAGGTCCTAAACCCTGAATAGTAGTTTCCATTCTATTTTCCCTTATCCCAATATAACCCCAAAAAAAACCAATATAACCCTAATATAGCCCCAATATAACCCTATCAATATGACCCCAATATGACCCCAATATACTCATCCCACAGTAGGTGTGTCTTGCAGTATGGCACTCATATCCCGTCAAACTGAATCCGTCTCCCGGAAAAAGACCCAAGAAACCGGTCAAGCCCTGTTTAGGGTTTAGGGTTTAGGGTTTAGGGTGTCCATCCTGACTTTTTAGGTCTGGAGCACCGAAAGCAGTAGTTTGGGAAGGGTGCCTCACAGTTCTTAAGACCCTCTGTTGTACTGTGAGATCCAGCATGCAAAGCCAAAGACCCTCACTAAGCCAAATCCCACAGCAAGCGGCTCCTTCAACTATTTCCTTTCTGACTGCATGGGGCGCGAGAAGGTATAACAGAGTATAACCCGAATGTCGGGCTTCTCCACAGACATACACTCCCAACATATCGCCCCTATACCCCGAATACATCCCTATGCAACCCCTGTATGACCTACACTTCTAGGAAACTTTGGAGTTCAAGCCTCCGAGCGATTGAGAAACTCGCGTGGCAACAGTCGGACGTGGAACTGCGAGGCCCTGCCTCAAAAGGCTTTACAACAGCTTCTCCATCCTGTGCACAATCTAGAGACCTGAAAAACTGGCTTAAGTAGCTGCCGAAGGTCGTCGCGTAGTCCTATAAGAGCCCGAACTTACAATCTGCAATTGAGTAGCTTTCTTGATGGTTGAAGCTTGAAAGAGTTACTCTGCAGATAAAATACTAGACCCGAAAGTAGGATACAATCTTTCTCTATATTGGGTACCATAGTATCATTCTCGGACATCAGTCGGTCAGCTCAATTAGACGCCGAGCACTTTGGCTCCTCCAATAGAAATAGTCTAGAGTAGCTAGAAGTAAGCAAGAATTGCATTCATCAAGTATAGTATTATTCACGGCCTGCAGGCCGGCGTCCCTAGTCAAAATACTACTCAATTTAGGCTTTAGGGTCTCCACCTAGGCTGGACCCAAATCCTAGAACAGTCACCTGAAGCAGAAGCTGGGAACAGCATACCTATCTTACCAACCCACATATTAGGGTTTGGGGTATAGGGTGTAGAGTCTAGGGTTTAGGGCCAGTTTAGGGTCGACATGATTTAGAACGTCCCTTGGAGTGTAGAAGGTGGCCAGAAAAGCTTTAGTTGGGGACCAACATCAGTTTTTAATTTAGGGCATAATGAATCCTAGTAGACTGATACTTTAAAGATGAAATTGTACTTTCCCAAAATAGGGGACCCCAATATAGACCCCAAAATATTATAATCCCCATTATAGCGACCCCCAAAAAGGTACTCCTAATTTTGGGAAACCCTTCACCCTTTCTACCCCTATATAGGCCCTAGATTCCCCTATATAACCCCTATATCACCTTTTGAAGGTACCCCGAGTTTTCGGAACTACCTAGATGAACCTAGTAAAGCCCGACTCGCGCCTTGCACTGGGCGCTCTCAATGTATGCGGCTAGAGGAGTGGTAACGACAGTCATTTGGGGGTTCCCAAAATTGGGGGTACCTTCAAAGGTGATATAGGGGTTCTATAGGGGTATCTAGGGCCTATATAGGGGTATATAGGGTTTTTGGGGGTTGCTATAATGGGGATAAAAATATTTTGGGGTCTATATTGGGGTCCCCCGATTTTGGGAAACTACCATGTGTACTTGCAGCACTGTTAAGCCATGGAGCATGTAAACTACAGTCAATATTGCCTACCCTGGTTTAGTGGACATGGGTTCCATATTCAAGACTATATTAGGGGACGAACCAAAAGTGCAAGAGGGGTCACCCGAAACCCTAAACCCTATCAAGGGCCCCTTGATAAGCCTAATATTGTAAAGCTTTGGCTCGAGGTGCTGGTTGCGGGCTTCTGGGCTCAAGCATGCTACTTGGCTTGCATGGCGTACAACACTAAATGTACAGTTGAAACCCAGCTTGAGGGTGATTAATCCAGGGACAGGGCTCGCAGGCTATTGATTTCTCCTGTACTTATCCTGGCAAAGATTTCAAAGAACAAGAAGATGAGTCGAGTTTAGCATCAAAATTATGAGGATGGGTCAGTGCCTTCCCGGAGAACCCAGGAAAAAAGGATAAGATCCGTGTTAAATGGACCCAAGACAAAGAAACATCCACTTACAAGAGACCTAACCCTAAACCCTGAGCCCTAAGCCCTAAAACCCTGAACCATAAACCCTAAACCTCTGAACCATAAACCCTAAACCCCTAAACCATAAACCCTAAACCCCTAAACCATAAACCCTAAACCCCTGAACCATAAAACCCTAAGATTGGCCTTCAAAGCAGGCTTGGGCCTATGGCCCCCTCAGCAGACCCCTCCAGCTGTTACCGCGTTGTGAAGTGGGGTGGGCAACGGCCCATCAAGTTTCCCGAATGTTGGCGAGTACCCCTAGGACCCTGAAGCCTTAAACCCTCAGCCCACTTGGACCCACCCCCCTCAACAACATGGCAGCTAATCTCAGAAAGCGCACAGCGCGCCGGCAGCCGAAGGCACAAAACTAGGAGGCACCATGTTCTGAGGATCAAAGCCCTGAATCACGGAAAGCTGAACAACTAAACTAGAGCCTTTGAAGGTGATATCCTAGAACAATCACTTCTCGGAGATACTGGGGATAGTGCTCCCATCTTTGTAGGCATTTGAATGAGAGTGGGCTGCCTGCTTGGACCTATCCCAAATTTCCGAAGGAGAGGTTGTTCCAAGCTCTTCTACCAGGCATCCCTTGAAATTCAAATTCTGAAATCTAAAGCATACACCAGAACCCTAGAATGTCAAACAGAAATTGCCAAGCAAAAATATCAAGCGGCATAGGTAGCGGCACCTTTTGTTTGGAGTTTTCTCGAAGTCGGATGCCGTTTGCGGTGATATACAGGGATTGCAAGGGTGATGTCTGGGATCTTCATAATGGACTAGAGATATGGTAGTTTCCCAAAATGAGGAGGACCCCAATATAGACCCCAATATACTACGATCCTTGTTATGAGGGCCCCCAAAAAGATACCCCTTATGTTGGGAGATCCTAAACCTTAAACCCTACATAACCCCTATATAACCCCTACATATCCCCTACATATCCCCTATACAGCCCCTGTATAACCCCTGTATAACCTCTGTATACCTATGACGATGGCCTTAGAGGCGGTCCCGTTTCAGGCAGTCCTTCAAGGCGTGGACGACCACACCCCAAGACCCCTCCACGTCTGAAACTACTGGGTTGCTGTTAGGGTTTAGGGTTTCAACTTAAATTAAGTTACCCTAATATGGGTATGTAGCAACTAATAGGTTTTCCTTGTAATGTTTCTGTACTTTATTATAGATTAAATTCCTGAACAGCAAGCCAGACTAGAAAAGGCGAAGTTCCAACCGAGGGCAGTTTCGACATTGAGCGTCTGCTTCTACAAGCTCATATGCAAAAGATAGCGGTTTATGCTTTAGAGTTTAGGTTTTAAGGTTTAGGGTTAAGGGTTGATAGCATACCCGCAAAAGAAGTTGTAACCCAATCAAAGTCTGAAGGCCCTGGGGCCCCACCCTAAACCCTAAACCCTGGACCCCCAGCATCTAAGCCATTTCCGGCATCCTCGGCGGGTCTTGCTTAGGAGGGGCGGGGTACCGCTGGTCTGCCAGCCTCCACTACAAATCCCTAAACCAGCCTACCACAAGAAATATAAGGACTTCCCAAGATTAGGGGTACCTCTTTGGGGATCCCCATGATAAGGATTATAATATTTTGGGGTCTATGTTGGGGTCCCCTTATTTAGAGAGAACCTACCATATAAACGCAACATTGGACACAAACCCCTGTCCCTTGCGGGCTGGTTCTAATTGGGTTGCAGGTACCCCGCCCCCCATGCGGGTGTGGAGCAACGCGCATTGCGCACATCAGGCTTTGCCTGACTCCACCCTGGGCGTTCATCACAGCCGGCCGGGACCCCCAGTTTCTAGGCGACACCCTAATTGCTAAGTTCCCTGGCCCAACAAATTAAGCTTGAAATTGTAATGGGATTACACAGACACCAAACAGCTAAAGGTGCCCTTCTAGGCTACTAGGCACCCCAAAAAACACATCCCTAGACCTTACAGGGATTATACCAACAAGAGGTCTCAAATATTTGCAGACACACACACACACACACTCAAACCCATGCCATAAACCCTGAACCCCAACCCTAAACCCTAAACCCTGGAATACCTAAACCCTAAAAACCCTAAACCTGGAGTATGTTTAGGCTTCCAAGCCTTTCCTCGAACGATGCCGATCCTCAAATACCAAGAGCTGGGATGCCTCAGTCCTGATGTTGTGGAATAGGGTTGAGGGTTTAGGGTTCAGAGTTGTTTACCGGACCTTTTCGATGAAAAAGAGTTCACGATTCAGGGTTGAGAATTCAGGGTTCGGGGTTCAGGGTTTAGGGCTTAGGACTAAAGGTTTGGCACGCCCTGGCCATCCTGGAACTTCACAAAACACTCTAAGCCCTTTTCCGGGGAGTTCAAGGTTAAGCCTAAACCCTTAAACCCTAAACCCTAAACCTAAACTCTAAGCCCCTAAACCCTAAACCACTTTTGAACCCAAACCCTATACCCCTAAATCCTAAACCCTAAAACAGTTCAAGCAAGGCTCACGTAGGGCACCAGCAGTAGCTTCCTGTTCCCCGGTAACCCTTCGAAGCAAGTTGTCCATTACTTGCCTTATGGAGGGTTTAGGGTTTAGGGCTCAGGGTACAGAACAAATATCGCTCCAAGATCATGCTGCGAAAGTTGTCATAGGACAAGGGCCCCTGTCAGAACAGCAAGAACATCAAACAGCCTCCATTGGCCGTTTCTCAAAAGTAGGGCCCCTCAGGATTGTACATTCACAGGCTTGCTCACCGCAAGAGGGACTCCTAATTTTGAAAAACCTCCGGTTCATGCAGAACATTCTGCGGATCAGTTTCAGCCTGATGCGGTTGCTGACAATGCTGGCCCTTCCACATGATAAAGTTTCATTGTTCTGGCCTCTTGGGTAGGTTCCTAAGCCAAACCCGTTTCCTTTGGATACTTTGACGCAGGAGCCCTGTTAGGGTTGAGAGACATTCAACTTGCTGCCGATTCCCCCGCCAGAAGCCGAAAGACGAAATAGTTGCCGATCATCGAGAAATCAACAGAGACAACGGACAAGGACACCCAAACTGGGGTTGTATCACATACAGACATATGTATGTAGTGGCTGATAGGGTCAAGTAGTAGCAGCCTGGTTTCAAACAAAGTGTCCCAAAATCCTTAACATGTAGAGGTAGTGGGCTAACATCTATTTGCGCGCAGAGCTGACTTCGATACCGGCGATAACGGCTGTGCTCCTGATCTATTGAGAAGTGACCGTTGGGTACTGAACTTGAGTGGTCATGCTGGAAAAATGGCCATACACAAGAGTGCCAATCCAAATGTAGTCACGTCTGCAAGGCCAAAAGTACCATCAGAATTCTCTTTTTCATAGCCTGACCTCACCGAGTCTCTCTATCCCGCGGTGTTTGGATTAGCCACTCACAATCTCCTCTGACAAGGGATCTGGAGAGGCTGAGATTCTTCCCGAAACACGGCCTACTTAGTTCCGCCTAAGTAATCCTCTTGAACATCAAGCTTCCAGGGGCTCTGGTGCCCTCAGTATTCTCTGCTTAGTCGTGAACACTGCGCTCGCTTGGATAAGCCGTTATCTTGTTCCTGCCACTAATCTGCTGGTTAGCTACGTCCGCACCACACAAATCCGCTGAAAGGGCGAGTACCATCAAGGTGAGGTGTTTCGCCAACAGGGTTCCCGAGGCTCTGCAACGGCCACTCCGGCTCTTAACGAGCTTGACACATGAGTAGCTTTTTTTGATGGTTAAACCTAGTAAGATTATATTCCTTATATAAAATACTATACCCCAAAAGGAGGATATAATCTGACTCTATATTGGGTACCATAGTATCCCCAAATAAAATACTACTCACATGGGCACTTGTCAGAAAGATGTCTACCCTTGTGAGGATCGAATCTTGTGATGAAGATAATGTTCTAGGTGCATATGGTATTTTGAAAAATGGGGACCCCAAAAATAGAGCCCACTATTTCCTATAATCTTTATTCTAGGCCCCGAGATTGTACCCTTAATTTGGGGAAATCCCAAGCCCTAAACTCTTAAACCTATACACTCCCTTTATAACCCCTATCATCTCCCCTAGATATCTGCCCAACATCAAACCGACCCACACCCCTAAGGTTGAGGCTCTTTTTGGGGTTTAGGGTTTAGGGTCTAGGCTTTAGGATAAAAGGCGCCCCTCATCCCCCCTGAATATTAGATACTCCCAATATACTATAGTTCACCACCTCACGGGAATATCTTTGTTAGGGGGGTGGGGGGGTTTAATATTCAGGGGAAGGGGATTACTGTTCCCATCATACCAAGCCGTGGTAGAAGTTTGCCAGTGCTGAGCTGCGGGAGGAAGATTGAAAACAGAGCATCTGTCCGGCACCACAAGCAGAGGGAGAGCTAAGGATACTGCATCCGGAGATCGGATGCGACACAAGCTGAGTCAACATACACAACCTCCGCAGACTTAGAATAGCATGGCCTGGAAGTACAATAGCGAAAGGGGATACTGCTTCCACTACGCTCATCTGAAGCCAGACCAAGGACTGAACTGAACCCGTTCACAATTCGGCACACCGTTTTGTGCTTCAGCCAAGGCTACCCGATGCCTAGAAGTACGTCAACCCCCCGCTTTGAATCACAGTGTCTGCGTGGTCATGGATGTGGTCTGTCTGCACGTTGTTGTGGGCGCCGGCATGGATTCACTAGTTGTGGATTGGGTCGTGGTTGACGTTGTCATGGGTCCCAGCACCCATTCGCAAGCACCCTCCGTGAATAGCAGTGTTCTTGCGGTTCTGGATATTTTCCCCTGGACACTCTTCCTGCGGGTGCGCTCGCAACACCGCAGGGGCCGCGGGCAAATAGCGGGGATGTGGGTAGAAGTAGCTTATATTGCGATAATGGAAAAACAAAATGGAAGCTACTATAGTATATAGGGGTTATAGATATGGATACTTGATGAAAAAGAAAATGGAACCTACTGTTTATGTCTGAGCCTCAGCAGGTTTGCCTTGACCTTGTGGGGCTGGAAGTTTGTGCGGCTTGCAGCTTCCCATGACGTGAGCCATATTTTTAACCTCTAGTATTCCCCTTAATGACCCCCTTAGTAGTCCCCTGTGTAATCCCTTATGTAACCCCCTTTAAGGAGTTTAGATTATGGCTCACATTTCTCTGAACTAGTTAGGCTAGTCATCAGAACATTCAGCTTCTGGTGCCAGGAGGGCAGAAAGCAGTCGAGTCGCGCGGACCTTGGGCCCTTTGGGGGTTCGGAAGAGGATGGTCTGCAGTCACTGCACCTTTGCAATCGGCTTTCATGTGGGTTGTTCTCAAAATTATGAGCCCTGATGGCTACAGACTACATTACAGCACCTAATATTTAGGAGTACGAGAATGGGACCCTAATTTTGGGAACTACTCATGTGCATTGCCAGACTTCATGCTTCAGGTCCTGGATTTAATGAAGCGTTCTGCAGACCGTTGACCTCTTTTTTTCAAAAGGTACAAGTAGATGTAGGACTGGAGACAGCTGCAAATCTGAAAACAAGGCTGTGATGTGAGGATCAGGCCACAAACCTTACCTTTCAGTGAAACCTCAGGTCTGCTCTTCAATGCTCCAGGCCCTTACCTTAAGGGTTCCAGGTCTCGAACTTCAAGCTTTGCCGTTGATGATTTTTTGGGTGTCTGGGTAGCCTGCATCTATCTCATCACGAGGCTAAATTTGCGAAAACAAAAGGATGCACGGGTACCGAGCTCCGACTGACCGTTCAATGCTATCAGGCCAATTCAAATCGCTTCCAAACCCAAGGCCTCCAGCTACCCCGGCAGAGGACGAGTGAACTGGTTCTAGCGAAGATGCAGTAATCCCGAACCATCTTCCGTGGGACATATACCATCCCTCTGACGGCCACTATCATCACACCACGTGTGTATCAATGCTACTCTACTTGAACCACTAGTAGGACAACTTGAACCAAAAACAAAAGAAGCATTCATTGCTGGGGCAGTAATATCATGACGGCTCTTCTGTCTGAGAAGCCATGGATTCCAGCCTAAACCCTAAACTTCCGGCCCAAAGACCTACATCAGAAGCTTCTAACCCTGAGCCTTAGACCAAAACAACCCTAAACCCTAAACCCCCCCCAAATCAGAAGCCCTTAGAGCCAGACCCTAAAATCCCAGACCCTGAATCAAACCCCTCGGATCCTTCCCTGACCCTAAATCCTAAACCCTTAAGCCCCTAAACCCCTAAACCCTAAACCCTAAACCCTTCAGCCCCTAAACCCTAAACCCTAAACCCTAAACCCTCAAGCCCCTAAGCCCTAAACCCTAAACTAAACCCCTAAGCCCTGAGCCCTGGGATCCCGCACCTGCGTGCCTCCTTCCGCCGAGACCCAACCGCCCCAGGGCTCCGCGGTCTGCGGCGTTGAGTGTTTTAAGGGTTTAGGGTTTAGGGTTTAGGGGGTTTAGGGTTTAGGGCAAGTGTGTATGGGGGTACTATACTAGGAGTCATTTTGAGGGCTATGGATGACTGAATCATAAGTATTGTCCAACTGTGACAGA
>CAJNIZ010033447.1:0-17150 GCA_905231905.1 Symbiodinium pilosum | reverse complement strand
GGTTTAGGATTTAAGGTTAAGGCTTAGGGTTTAAGGTTTAAGATTTAAGGTTTAGGATTTAAGGTTTAGGATTTAAGGTTTAGGATTTAGGGTTAAGGGTTTGGGCTTTAGGCGGCAGACCCAGGCTGGGCTTAGGTTGAAGGATTTGAGGGTTGGGGTTGTAGGGTTGCATGTAGGAGTTGTAGGGTTTGAAGTTTCCGGTTTCAGAGTTTAGGTTTGCACTGCTGTGGGGTCTAGGGCTGGGGCTACAAGATTCAGGGTGTATGGCTTATCTCAATGTTGCACAGGCTGGGGAACGGTAGGAGTGTCTGACCTGAAGCCATTCCATAAGCAATACAAACCTTTTGACGAAGTTTAGAACTTGAGTCTTAGGACAATTATTTCCAAGGGGCCTGATTTCTGATCGCATTTTGCAAGACTTCAAAATGAGGAGCATGCCAGGTGCTCCAATTCTGAGAAACTTCAATGAACGTAAGAAGCATGCGACTCAATTCAAACAACCCTAAACCCTAATAACCCTAATAAACCCTAAACCCTAAACCCAAATACTTACTGGACTTAAAAGCGGGACGGCTGGCCTTCAAGCACAGCCACATATACCAACAAGCAGATCCTCAACTCGAAGCCAGGCGACACTCCGACGCCTGGGTAATCCCCATGACCCTGTGAACCAATATAGGGTAAAAGAGGGCTGATATCAAATGATGTAGGAAAATAGTGGGAAATACAAGGCTATTTCCATGTCATTTTCCATTGTCTTTTCCCTGTGATTCTCCATTATAGGAACCCTGAAGATCCTTGAACCATGCCAGCTTTGTCAAATCTCGGCAAGCCGCGTTTAAGGCTTGAACTCGTCAAGCGTAGCTTCCCCAGGAAACCTCTTCCAGTCGTGTATTCCTCAAAATCGGGTTCCATCCCCTCCCATATCTCCAATACCATCCAATAGCAAAGAACTGAATGCCCCCAAACCCTAAACCCTAAACCCTAAACCGTATACCCTGAACCCTAAACCCCATAAACCCTCTGCGGGAGCCTCCAGCTTGGTTTCAAGATCATAGTCCTTGGCTACGTCTCATCCTATGCCCCTCTACTTACTTGGTCTCAGAAGGAAATAAGGGAATATTTTATATGGGGATTACAGGGATTACATTTCCTGATTCCCTACTAAACCCCGGTAAGTCTAGGTGCGAAGCTACGACTCTCCACCCCCTGGAGATCCACAGCTTAAGAGCTGAAAGCACGAAATTCTGGTGATCCTCACAACCCTGTAAATTCCATTCAGGCCAGAAGCCCGAAACCCGAAGAAATGCATGGAGAACGGCAACCTTGAAACTCCGTAAAATACAGCTGGCACTGATGGGCTGATGCTGCTCTTGCTACCCCCAGCTCTATTGGTGACTTACTGTTCAAACACACAAGTGCGTCTGACGCACTGTCGTAGTAGGCAACTTGTATGTCTACAAGTATTGCTCGTAAAACAAACAACACGAATTTCATCTGGTTCATGCGATACATGAAATTCATCTATGATAACACAATACATTACACACGTGCGTTTCATTAACATGAATGTGTGGCCTTTGCAACGCATGCTGGGTATAGTATGTCCGTCAAAACACACAAACTCTTGCTTATATTGCAGATTGAAAATACAACTCAGAGAATCATTTCATGGCATGACAAACACTCATGCTACTAATAACTGTAAAAACAACGGCACGCATGATTATGCCTATGAAGCTGTGTACATCTGTGAAACTAAAGTTTGTCATGTTCACTTACATGCACCAAGTGGCTCTGCGCCAGTCGAGGGCTTCTCGAAACATCGTCAGCGACAGCCTTGGGACCAACACGTAAGCCGACATAATGAGCAAGAATCCAATTCCCTGCTGTGGGGCCTCTTGACATTGTGGGTTCAGTTTGGGACGTTGCATAACACCATGAATTACGCAGTTTTGAGGGTAGGACAAGGGACCGCGCAAGTCCAGAAATGTGCAAACCAATCCCCTACCACACTAAGCTCTACATGGGTCGGTGTTCACCGACCAATGTGTGGGTTCTGCCTACAAGCAAAAATTAGCACTGAAACTTGGATTGGGGGATTGCACAGTTTAGGCTTGTGGGGCTGTTGGCCGGTCAGGGACCACTCATCATAGAAAAGTTGCGCTTCCGGCTCGACCGCATCTGGAACCGAAGCCAAGAACGGAAGTAAACCCTGACTTCAATCCAAATCCTCAGAATAAACTCTAAATCCTACAGTAAAGACGTAAGCCCTCAACGACTCAAAGCCCTAAGCCGTAACTCCAACTGACATCACCAGCTACTCAGCTCCCAGCTCTTGATTCCAATTCCTGATGGAACCCGGGCATTAGAGCTTTGAACATGTTTTTGTTCTGGAGCTCTAGGTGTTTCGGTTTAAGCTTTAGGGTCTGGAATCCAAGACCTCTATGATTCAGAGTTTGTGGCTTGATTGCTTTACTCTATTCTGGAGAGCCTCCGCAGCTGGTTGGTAGCAAGGTCTATTCTTTTCACACTAGTGTCACACACCGCTACAGCAGGCCAAAATAGGAAAGGGAAGCTTCAGGGAGCGCAGTGATTCACCTGACATACAGCACACGTGGTACGATTACAATAAGTCTTGATACAAAACCTGATGCAGATCGCTCCTATCCATAATGCCGGATACGCCCCAAAAAACGTAACGCGACAGCAACATGGTTTGGGCGACTCATGCTTACGCCCAGGAATCAGTACTATCTCCACTCCTCATACTTGGCTGTCATATGATCTGCAGTCTAGACTCCGAGTATCCCTTTCATGAACCCTATTATACTCCCCTCCGCTTCCCGCTTATTCGATCTTAGGCCATTGTTGGGAAGACCTTGAAAAATATGTTTTGAGTTTGCGGCCCTGAAAATACGGGACCGAATCCAGACCATCCCTTTTAAAGTAATCCCCAAGGCCTCCCGGGGCTCTCAGTACAGTGGGACCCTTGTTGAGGACGTCCGATTTCTACTTTTCCAGAGCCCAAAATTCTAAGCCCTTGCATCCGTAGATCCTAGATCCCTGTACAAATCCTTCCATCCCTAAACTGAAGCCCTAACCCCCTAAACCCTAAACCCTGAACCCCTTTGACCCTCCCAGGCCTCGCTCTCAGATATCTCACCAGCGTACCGGGCCGCTGTGAGTGCGGTGTGCGCACACAGGCGCTGTGCGAGTCGAGGCCAGCGTCTACCACAGCCTGCGAAGCTTCTGCGTGGGGAAATGATAATGGAAACTACTGTGTTATATTGAGGTATATATTGGGATTATATTGAGGTATATAGTGGGATTATGTTGAGGTATATATTGGGATTATATCATATCAGGGAATGAGTATGTGGGCATACTAGCCCAATAATGGAGAATCAGCTGGAAAAGTAAATGACAAGTGCAATGGAAACCGGGATTACACAAGGGCTTATGGGGTTTAGGGTTTTGGGGCTCCGCAGAAAAAGGGTCGCGGTATTTTGCTCTCTAAATTAGGGTCCCCCCATTCATGCAAACTATCATTTAAGGATTCAGGGATCAGGCTTACTTAGGGATCTGCTTTGGGTTTAGCCGTCACAGGTTAAAGGGTTGAGGTCTTGGGGTTAAGGGGCTATGTTGAGGGATAGAGAAATACCTGGTAATGGGTTACTACATGAGCAGACTGCTGTACCCTTTCCGAGCAGTCGCTTGAAAGCAGCAACTCCTCCCAGCGTCCTCCTCCTAGTACTGCCTTGAAGCATGAATTGGAACTTGGAACTCACTTTGTCAGTTCGTGTGTGTTTACGGATACTGATTATACTGCTGAACTTTGGGGGCAGGGAGTTCATCTTACATTTTTTTTACAAAGCCATTGCTTAATGTGATCGTAATTCAGACATCCCTCTGCTACTCTGCATCCCTATGGCCCTATGACCCTATATAATCCCTATATAATCCCTCTTATTTAGGGGTTTACGGCTCATAGAATGCCTACCCTAAACCCTAAACCCGGGGCCTTGCGGAAGCTCCGCAGCCGTGCCATTGATTCCGCATCAAGCTCGTGTTCGACGATCTTCCACTCCAGGTCCAGCCTCCAGATAGGCGCGGTTTGGGGTTTAGGGTTTAGGGTTTAGGGTTTAGGGCAAGGAGCTCAGGGGTCTGATGCCTGGAGAGGGAAACAAAAAGAGAGGGGGAGAGACCTCTGAACTTGTGTGCAAAACGGTTGCCGGAAAGTCGGCTACCGCATGGCAGTGTGGAAACTATGCGAAGTCGGATGCCGACAGAAAAAGCTACATCACCTCACTTGTTACCCAAATAAAACTAGACAAGCCCTCTAGAATCCCTTCATTACTCACTTGAAGAGTCAGGGGGACTTAGTAAGTACACTTCTACACCCTACAAGCCATACAACAACTCCGGTTATCCCCATTCTGAACCCATCTACTACGCCCCCGCACCCTCCAACCCTAAACCCTACACCGTAAACCCTAAACCCTAAATAATGTAGTTTTGAATTCTGTCTAGAAAACCCAGCTTTCCATTCTGTCTAGATAACCCCTGTATGTTAGGAGGACCCCCCACCCTGTAATAGTGGCTATAAGGGATAATAAGGATTATATTAGGGTCCTCTTATATTCTTATTATACCACTACCCTAAACCCTAAACCCTAAACCCTAAACCCTAAACCCTAAACTCTAAACCCTAAACCCTAAACTGGGGGGGTCCTCCTAACCTATATGGTTGGGTCCCCCGGCTCACTCTCGCCGGGCTTCGGTGCCCAGATCCAGGGCTCCGCCGGGCGAGCCCTGCTGCAAGAAATAGTTAATGATGATTTAAACTAGTAGTACTAATTACAGTAGTAATAGTAAAAATAATGCTCATAATAGTCAGAATAAGAAATCAATAGGAATAATGATGACAATGATAATAGTAATGATAACATCAATGGTAATAATAATTGGGTTTTAGGGTTGCTGGGGTTTCGACGCTTCAAGGCACAGGGGTTCTTGCACTTCGGTGCTGAAAACTTGGGCTTTGGGTTGTGGTCCAAGGTTAGGGGATGTTGAGGCTCAGGGCTTGGGGTTTTTGCGCTTCAGGATATCTGGCTTGTGGGGCTGAGGCAACTTCAAGGAGCAACGATGGCTCCTGCGGCTCGGAAGCCCAGTTGTAATGATGAAGAAAGATAGAGAAGAATCAGACTACTCATACCACCAAGGAGCCAATCGGTGAGAACTGTGATGATGCTATGACGCTCACAAAGCAGCAATCCATGCAAACGCCCAGGGTCTTGTTGATCAAGGCCCAGGGCTCGAAAGTACGTCCTAGCCCACCAGCGCTTATATGCGTCACTAGCAACATGATTTTGTCCTGACTGGTATCAGTAGAATAGGAGATTTTTTTGGAAATACACTCCAAAACAAAGCCCACAAGAAATCAAATCCCTCATCATGCAGACTGCTTCTTGGGCGGTCCCTTGGTGGATGACCCTGGACTCACGAGCTAAGATTTGTGCCGACCGGCCTTGAATAGCAGTAAAGAAGCATTGCCAACAAGTCTACTTACTGGTGGTTAGTAAAGAAGGGAATATAATCCCTAAATAATCCCTGTATACCTTATTCCCTTATGCCCTATTTACTCCCAGTCAGTCTAACCTAACCGCGAACCTCACCGCTTAGCCATTTTGTCATTCTCATTGTTGCGGGTGAAGAAGGATACACATGATAGCCGCGTTCTACAAATTCTGAAATTATCACAGATCAGTCAGCAAGACTATACATGGATCTATCTCAGGATCGCACATCAAGGAATACAGCTGCCGAAGTAGACGCTGCGTCTCGAAGAGACGTAAGGAATGCGGTAAATGGCTATGCATTCAGCATAGTTCAGTTCTCGCGCATCGCAGCCATCCAACGTCAGCGAAAAAGTCAAGTAAAGGCTGTATTTCGAAGAACCGCAGATTGAAACCCTCAAAAACCTTGTAAAACCAGCTAAAGTTTACTGCATGTACCTAAACACCAAGTCACAACCCCAAACCTCTAGCCTGGCTCCCACTTTTAAATGGTGATGTGGCATGTTTCCATAGGTGCCTTATGAAACTACGGCTGCTGCATCCTTGCCTTTATGATCACCACGGACGGGTAAGAGGCTTATCTTCCTGGTGGTTAGCAGACATTAGGAACTATAATCCCCATGTAATCCCTACATGATATATTCCCTTATTCACTACCAACCCGACACAAACAGTAAGTTGGCGGGACCTCACTGGGTGCTTCTCGCTGCGCCGTCGGCAGCAGAAGAAGCGTGACGACAGCACATCCTGACAGGTTTTGCGTGTTAGGGGAGGAGAGATTAAGCTCCATTGTTGCGACAGCCCTGGTAGAAATTCTTATGTGTAGGACAAGAAAAAAGTATACGATATGTGGAACGAGGTCATTTTCAAGCCTGTCACTACTTCTGCTGACACCCTTTACTCAGATCATGTCTCTTGTGCTGGCATACTGATGGTTATGACTAATGCAGGTACAGCAACAAGCGCTGGCATTTACATTCTGACTCACAACCGCGTTCATCCAGATATCTGTAGCATCTTGGACGAGAATACCTATACATGGCCTCCTCAACATCCGCACGACCTGCACCTACACCCACTACTATGAAGACTGGTACTTGCACATATCTGAAAAATGGTCAGCTGGTTGCGGTACAAAGGTACACAATCTCATTCCTGCAGTGAGAATTGGTGTTTACAGACCAACATGGGCATGGTAATTGCGATCGAAGCTCTGGTACACTGTTTTGTGCTTCTTCGTTGGGTTTTACTTCTGCATTTCCGAGTCTGTTGGTCTGCGTGGTTTGAATTCATCCAGTCTTGCACATGCTACACAGAAGCGAACGTCACTGGTGCATAGAACTCACTTACAATTCTATACCACGACCTGAAAAGTGGTTCAACTACACACAGAGTGACGCACGAGAACGGCCACGGCCAGCAGCTCTCAACCCAAGAACTGTGCAAGAGGAGCGCAGCTTCTTTGCAAACAGAGCAGTCACTATGAATTGAACAATGAACCTCCGCACACTTGTCTGAAGAGGGGCTGCAGTCTGCCTGTGCGCAAGGGCTCTCTACAGGGCTTGAAACGGGCAGTGTAAAGGCTGATGCAGCCCTTGGGCCCTCTGCACAAGAGTTTGAGGCTCTGAGAATACTTCAACGGCATGGAAGGGTTCACAAAAGCGATCTAGTATCAGCAGCATATTCACGTCGTGTATACACGAACACAGCCTCGCCAGCAGCATGGTGTTGACATACGGAGCTTCCTACGACGAGACTGAAATGTACCAAATTGTGCACACTTCTAAGGCAACCTTCATGCCACTTCGCTTCCACAACACTCCTCCTGGAAAGGCTGAACATAAAAGAGGCGCTCCACTTGCTGGAGGATATCTCGAAACCTCCCCCTCAGAAGTACAGTCCCGTAGTCGCTACCTCCCCTACGCCGAAACGACACTCTCTGACAAAGCAGCGATTGGCGACCTCTCCGGAATACGTAAGCTGCCGTTAGTCCCCCTTTTCGCTGGGGCTGTGATGGAAATTGAACACACGATACCCTGAAAGCGCACCCAGCTTAGATACTTTCTGCCAAACTTCACGTAAGTGCCTTGTCCAAAAAATGTATATCATGATAGTCAAGGTCTTGGCGTTTGTGTTGGGCCATGGAATGTAACCTCGTGTTCTCATCATTGGCACTGGAAATAGCATTAGTAAAAAGCTGCAACTCGTCTGAAATCTAGGTGCCGCCCTCTCTGGCCCTAACAACCTTACGTAGGCCAGATTAACACAACCTGACCTCGACAACAGATAGGCGGACCTATCCCTACGACCCCCCCCACACTGTATACCCTTGCTATCCATCTCATGTTCCATGTTCTGTTCCATTTGGTTCTCCTTTATACCAAGATCCTCCTATTACAAGATGAATAAACCCTAAACCCCAAACCCTAACCTAAACCCCTGAACCCTGAATCCCAAACCCTAACCCCTAAACCCTAACCCCTAAACCCTAACCCCTAAACCCCAAACCCCTAAACCCCTAAATCCTAAAACCTAAACCCCAAACCCCAAACCCCTAAACTCCATTCCCCAAACCCTAAACCCCATCCCCCAAACCTCTCAACCCCTAAACCCAGGTATCTGCCTGGCATGCCTGGAAATGAGGTTTCTCCGGGCTGCTGTTGAGCAGGGTCCGGCCCTGGCCATTTTCGGTGCTTCGAGGCTCTGAAATTGCTAAGGTATGGATGTTAGGCGTGTGTGTGTCTGTGTGTGTGTGTGTGTGTGTGTTTTTTTTCCGGACCTTTTCTCCACAGATTAGTTCCCTGGCGATGCCGGAGTGGCACGGTCCCAAAAGAGCCCAGCTCTTTCTGCTCAGCTAAGCTTGACAAAGCCCTTCCAACATGCTCTTAAGCAGCACACCGGAAAGCAAAACTCAAGATTTAGGGTTTAGGGTTGGGGTGTAGGGTTTAGGGCCTCGGCATTAGGTGTTAGGGTTAGGCTTCAGGGGTTTCAAGGCATCTTTCAGGATTGCAATGCGCGTTGCTGAAGCTGTAAGGCATTTGTTGACCTGAGAAGCCTTTCCCGTTCATGAACCTTAAATCTTAAACCGGCGACCACGCAAATGCACCAGCATGGCGTCTTGAAGAAGTTCAACGTTGCGAAGCTTATTCTTACTGGATGGTAGTAGGGAGCATGGGAATACAGCCCCTATATGATTGCAATATAATATACTTCTATTCCAAACTAATCCCCAGTAACGTATTGAGGATTTTAAAACCAATAGTAGCCC
This sequence comes from Symbiodinium pilosum, assembly GCA_905231905.1. Classification (NCBI taxonomy): domain Eukaryota; class Dinophyceae; order Suessiales; family Symbiodiniaceae; genus Symbiodinium; species Symbiodinium pilosum. Next base: position 8,303 of record CAJNIZ010033447.1, on the reverse strand, counting down.
ATGGCTCCCTGTTACTCTTGTAGGAAGATATGCAGTCTGAGGATGCTGCGCCTATGTGGCTGCTACATTCTTGACCCGCATGATTCAGATACTTCTCAAATTTACGGTGCCCTCCCCAGCGCAAGAATGCTACAGTCCTCATTACAGGGCCTTCAGACTCAGAGCTATGAAACCCCCAATCTCTCTGACGAACTTTGAACAAGGGTATCCTGACTGCCGCAGTTGATAATGCAAGAAGAGGTCCAGAAACGGATAGATGCTACCGAACACTCGTGGAAATCTCAGGACTGATCTCTGTACAGACCCTGACTGCCAAACCTTCGAACAGAAAGATGCGGGCTGCAAAGCTCCATCTGATTACATGATTGGGCACAAACATTCGGAACCATGGAACGAAGGAAAAATGTTAAAGTTTACAACCCGGAATCCATAAACATCTGGCTGGCCCCCAGGGCCCCAGCTTCAATTCCCATGCCATAGACTGCAAAATAATTTCTGTTCATAGGCAATAGTGAAGCCACGGAGAGACATGCCTGGAGAAGGTTCTGTCGCCGCTCAAGACGAATCCTGAGCCAAAGCGGTTGAATGCATCTTTGTAGGTCCAGCAGCGTCCTTCAGCGTGTAGTGCTGCAATTTTTGATTCAAGCCTCTGAGACTTGATTTAGCACCGTCAATCGCTGACTAATCCATCTCCATGTCAAAAAATCGTTTAGGCGGTACTATGCTACTATGCACATCGGACCCTGACTGGGGCCCTGCAAATGTCAACAGCCTGCGGGTTGCTGATACTAACTCATACTGCTGTTACTGACCGCTTGGAATGCACTTTTCACGGCCACGACGACGACTACTACTCCTCTTCCCTGCTGCAACTACTACTGCCCTCAGTATTAGGAAAATTCTTCCCATGGTCCAACTCTTCTCTTGGGGAGTTAGCCGTGCATAGGCGTCCTTCTTAAGACTTGCGGATCCCTGGTGGGATTTATGCCAGTAGCTGGATCTCATACTGTTTTGAGCATCAACCTCGGGCACCCATGTTTGAGAAATGATCAGCTGCGACAGTTGCGACTGCAAAGATACAGTGAGGAAATCTTGCACCTCTCGGGACACCCAAACTTCTACAATTCCTTTTATTTGGGCTGCATGAAGGCTGGTCAGGATGACCCCTACATATCCTACTTGTGAATGGGAACCCCTACTTGGAGGCCCATGGGACTTAGTAACTACTTATAATTGGGCCTATAACCCTACTTATAGTCCCCCTAAAAGGGCTTATAGGGGTTACCCCAATTATAAGTAGGGTTATAAGCCCAATTATAAGTAGTTACTAAGTCCCATGGGCCTTCAAGTAGACTCGTTGTTTCATGCCAGCCCTTAGTGCAACTTAGGGTTTGGGGTTTGGGGTTTTGATAGAGCCATCTATAGGGTGGTGCCAGATTTCGCCATGCAGTTGAAAAACGGTCAACACCAAGAATCCTGTATGACGTCAAGTACACTGCACCACCATGCGTCCTGTGATCTGGGTATCTGAGTTATACTTTGAACAGGGATACGTTGGTTCCCAAGAAACAAAAGATTAGGTTATCTGGTTGTTCTGTTGGTCATAATAACATCGTATTTTGCAACCTTGCAGCGAAACCCCCCCTTTAAGCAAGCCTAGCATGGGGTCCTGCCACAATGTGCATCAACCGTGACGAAGCCCTGCACTACACCACTCTTTCCCGTATAGACCCCAAGTAAGGTCCAACCTGTGTCTATTTATGCCTCTTTTTGCAAAGCGTTCTAAGAGGGGAGTAAGACCCCCTATTACAACCCCGATATGTTCCCTATTATAACCCAATCTATACCCTGTTCTAACGCCAGTACATGCCCTATTACAACCCCAATCTGTACACTATGAAGACCCCACAATACCCTAAAACCTGAACCTTAGACCCTGAACCCCTAAACCCCTGAAGCCTAAACCCCTAAAAGCCTAAACCCTGGACCCCATAGGACGGTAGGAACCTGACTGTCTGAGTTTGTCATCTTGACAGCCGAGCACGCTCCAAAAGTCGTTGAAGCCTTTGCTGGGGCTTGGAGTCTATGTGTTGGTTTAGGGTTCAGGGTTACTTACTGGCTCTTAGTACGGACTGGGGGAATATTATCCCATTATAAATCCTTAGATATTGTATTACACTAGACCTTGCGAACAACCAGTAAGTTTGGGGCAGGTAAGGGCCTTTGAGGCTTGCGGATTCGGGCTTCTGGATTGAGGATTGGGAACTCTTGGGATCTGAACTTCACAATTGCCTCTTTCAGCTGCACTGAGCTCAAGTAGCCAGCGCCTTGGGCACTGCCCCCACCCAGTAACAGTCTATATTAGGGGTCCTATTAAGGGCTATGCATAACTATATTATACATATTATCCAAGGGCAGTACCCAAGGAATGTGCACAGCCGGTGGTGCCCTGTGGTCACCAGAAATATGGAACTTTCTCACAATTGCCCTGCACGACAATCCCGTCACAATTCTGATACACGCCTAGGATGCACCTGGAGGTCCTAGTTTGAGAAACCTAACCCTAAACCCCTAAACCCCTAAACTCAAACCCCTAAACCCCTAAACCCTAAACACTAAAAGACTGAGACTGAACTTCTGAGTTTATTCTTTATTGCTTGGCCTGAGGACACGCGGCGCCGATGTCAAGCATGCATAGTCGCACATAGTGTTATATCAAACTTAGCACTGGAACGGATTTTTGATATCTATGTGTACACAGCTGACAATAAGGCTTGGAAGCTCAAATATTTCTGGGACGGATGCCTGGGGCTTCAAAGATTAGGTGCTGAATGTTTTCTGTTGCATTGTGCCATACTCATAGTATGCAAAGGTGCCCACCATGCAGAACATGTGCAAAGACGATAGGCGCACTCTGTCAAGTCTATGCCAGTCTATGCAATACTAAGCTTGAAACAAAGCTCCAACGGGGAGGTTCGGACCACACCAACCCTGTACTCTCTCAATGCCCGGCGCGACCTGCCCGAAGTAGCAATCACCAGAGAAAGCTGGGGCAGCAATGACCGGAGATTGCCGGCGGAACCGATGGTGTCCAACTCCATGGTGCCATGTAGTTGTCTGTCATTTGAATTGTGATTGTGAGCATGATTGTTATTACTAGTAGTTTCACTAATAACTACTATTAAAACTATTACCACTATGGGAATTTGCCGCCAAGTCGCAGGTCGGACTTTCGCCTTCGTTCTCTGCCATGCTCTGGCACGGCATTTGGGGCTTGCAAAGCCGGACAAAAGGCTAAAAGAAGGCACAAAAAACGAGTCTGCAGTCTGGAAGCCGAGCATGAAACAGACTTGTGAAGCCTGCTGCCAAGTACGTGCTGGCGATCCATTCCACGTGATTCAAGTAGTTAACAGGTTCTTGGAGCCTTTGTGTGCTTTTGCTGTCATGGAGCCAGTATGCTGGGCTAAACAAACGAGACTAGGAGGCTGAGCCAGGAGGGTTCGCGGTCAGCGAGGCACTGCCAAACACCAGCACCATGTCATCAGTGAGGGCATGTAAGTAGTTTTCCGAAGTTGGGGCCTTTCATGGGTGCCATTCCGAAGCAAAAGCAGTGCAGAGACCCATGTCCGCAAGCCCGACGCAAAACAAATAAATCCCGAGCATCCAAAACCCCCAATGAACAGGAATCTCGTCGACACATCTTTATCACTGCACAGCTGTATACTGACAGTCCAGGCTAGCAATCCTAGGCTCAGCTGCACGGCTTGGCCGGACGTTCCCTTTGCTTCGCTGCATGTCGCGTTCTCGCGACAATCTGGATGAGCAACCCTGTTGCCAGGGGCTGCTGCCCCAATGACTGTCACGTTTGACGGCACATGACAGCACTACCGTTGCCTCAATAACGATGTATCTGCCACAAGAGAGAAAAAGCAGGGCTCTACCGGAATGACCCTCTGTCCCAAGCAGGCCCGGTTGTCAGCTTTGAAAGGTCAAGGCAACACGGCGCGGGCTGGCGGGTAGCATGGCCGGGTCGAGGGCGGTGCAGATCTCCATGACGTTGGAACACACCTGCCGGAGAGTTCATGTCTCTGTAGCCGAAAACCAAACCGATGCTTCTGTCTACTGTCTGTTCAAAGGGATCCCTTGTAGCCCGGGAAAAGTTTCTTGCGCGCGCTGTGAAGTCTCTTGGCCGTTGGCGTCTTGAGAAATCTGATCACTGCAAGCCCCAAAAACGCCTCAAGTCGGAGTCGGAGTCAAGAACAGGCTGTGTAATTAAATGGAATGATCTCCTTGGTGGGGTGACCTTATGGCCCCTGCAGTCCACTTGGTGGGCTGCTTAGCGATGGCGAAGGTTGCTTGGAATAAGGCGAGCTCTGCCACAGAGCGCGGCGCGCCCGGACTGCTGTTGCCACTCTAAATCGAGGAACCATCAAGACTTGCAAATGTGCGCTCTTCGCGGAACTCTGGGCATGCAGTTCCTGCCTGGCCATTGACCTGGGAGTTCTTCTAGTCATGCTTGTCCCACTACCTGCATGCCTCAGCCGCTGCAACTCTGACAAGATCTGATTGATAGAGCTTCAAGGGTTTAGGGTGGTACTTCTGGAGTCGTAGAGGCGGTGTCCCTCTCCTGCTAGAGAACAGGTGGAGATTTCATACCAGGTGCAAGGGCTGACTCAGTCCAGCCCAAGGCCTTGAACCTCAAGAGCAGATCACAGCATATTCATATGAAGCTTGCTGGAGCTGAGCTGCCTCAAGAAGGGGAAAAGACATTCTCCAAACGATGACCTTGTGCAAGCTTCCTAAAAACTCAATTCCAGAGGAGGCTTTGGGCCTCAAATGCCAGAAAAGAAGTACAAAGCTGTTTCACCAAAGCCCGGCAAACCGCCGCTGTCTTTTCCAGCATGTTCTTTTGGCTTACAACCTGAACTTCAAGAGGAAAAGGCTTACCTTTGGGATCTATGGCCACACACACACAGACACCGCCGCGACATTAGCTCTGATCAGCTTTAGTGTCCTGAGCTATCTGCATCCTTTGCGGTAGTTTGTAGGGAATAAGGGAAAATACTCCCTATACTGGGTTGCTGTTAAGGAACTTAATTTAAGTTGCTATATTTGGGAAACCCTATTGTTTACTATATATACCCATTATGGTAACTTAATTTGAGTTCCTTAACAGCAACCCAGTATATGATATATCTCCTTATTCCCTATTAACCCCACTCGTCAAGCATGGCAATGTGTAGGATGTTCCTGATGCTACTGAGCGGCCGTCGACGTCACGGGCCCTGCAGGCTGCAAAAGCCTCGTTCCAAATGTATTGAGACTAACAAAATTTTGGTGATAACAATAATAACAGTAGTAAGGAAAAACAAAATTAGCAAGAATGAAGAAGAGCTTGATCCCCTTTTGGGAGGCTTCCCATAATTTACGGTTCAAGGTTTCGGGTTTAGGGTACAATTTTGGAGAGTTCCCATAATCAGGATACTAATGTGTATTGGGGTTTTCCCTAAGTGGGGGACCCCATTATAAACCCCTAAATACTCTAATCCTCATTATGGGGACCCCCAAAGAAGTACCCCTAATTTTGGGAAACTCCCTTATGGGGTTAGCAGTATTTTAGAAAATTACCATTTCACATTGAAACAAGCGGAATATCGCATTTGAAAGATGAGTTCGCCGCGGTCCGCCTATTCGGGGACAAGGTGGTCGGGCTGATCTCAGCTGAGCTCCTGAGATGAATTCAAAGCTATGTACTTTCACCAACTTCACTTTTAGGCATCAGGGTGTTGTCACATCAAAGGGCACATCTTAATTAAAGTCAAGTGGCTCACCAAACTTTCAAGATTCACCGAGAGTTGTGGACCGAAATCTCCTCGCTGAAGCTGCAAGGTGCCTGCCAGTGCAACGAGATTCGCGAGACGAAAGATCCTGGTCCGGTTTAGGGGTTAGGGGTTTTGGGGTTTTGGGATTTAGGGGTTTAGGGGTTTAGGGGCTCAAGCATCAGCTGGATATAGACCCCATGACCATGCCGAGCCCACTAACAATACTATGCAAAGAATCGCAGGTGCACCTCGATAATGGCCTCGGACCCTGGCAGGGGCAATACCTGGGCTTGCAGCCACAAGGCTAGTAGCTAAGAGAAGGAATCGACAGGTTCCTCTGAGTCATGATCATCGTGTCAGAACCTGGATCTACCATGCCATGTAGCCTTGCAGAGGGCTGAAGAAAGGCTGTAACTTGCCCTGTGGCCTCCAAGGTCAATAAGGGCTTTCTGAGAAAGGGGGGCCCTTGGGGACCCCCGGAGCATTTACGGATCATAAGGGGTAATATTCGGGTTCTATTGGGGGTATATTGGAATAATGGAAAATAAAGTGGAAACTGCTATATTATATAGGGAAATATCTAAATCGCTTCTGTTGAACCTTACACATGGTGGACATGCCAGGCCCCTGTTGTGGCTACAATGGGGGAAAGGAGTCTTTGTCAAAATCTGGAGCCATTTTGTGGTGCCAATTGTAGCGCAGCAGCCAACTTCATATGTGCACTTGGCGCTCGAATTTAGGGAGCCGCTCAAATCTGCAGTACGAGACTACAGGCCTTCACGAGACTCCCTGCTGCAAGACGGAAGACAAGTGTCGGGAACAAACTGGCACCCCGCTCACAAGGTTTAAGTCCATGAAATGGTTGGCTGGAGTAGTATGTCACAGGTGCGGCTTCGAAGAATCACAAAACCCACATAGACATGGCTGGTCTAATGAAGAGGCAGGTAGCAGTGGGGCTTAGGGTTTAGGGCTTACAAGGGTTTAGGGGTTGTTTCTGTGAAATGCTTTCCCTAATTCTTGCTCACACTGACGACCGTACTCGACAGCCAGGACACCGAAAGCAATCCATGAACTTCGGCCCCTAAAACCCTTTGAAAAAGATTAGTATATATGGTCCCCTATGTCCCCTATTAAAGCCGTTAGGGAAAAGATTAAATATCCCAGGGGCCTACCCAGGACGATCTCCCACGACAACTCAAGATGCACTTCTGCTCACCAATGATCCAGGGCTGCACCAGGCTTTCCTATATGTGGGGTTTAGGGCTTAGGGTTTAGGTTTTAGGGTTTAGGGCCCAAGGGCCTAGACAACCCAGACGCTGCCGCTGCAGAGAGCGCTCAACAGGATTTTGAGCCCTGAAGATGAAGATGAACCTATGATGCTGGAACAGACCCCCCCCTTGTCTGGGTTGCTGTTAAGGAACTTCAATTAACTTACCACAATGGGTATGTATAGGAACTAATATACTAATATGAGTTCCCAATATAGTAACTTAGATTAAATTCCTTAAGGGCAACCCGGTTCTAGCTCTGCCAAGGCGCCAAACGATGTGAGTGGAGAAACATGCCTGGTAGCGGCCAATTGGTCACTGTCGGCTGCTAACCCCTAAACCCCAAACCCTAAACCCTATGTAGGTCCCTTGACTCTGACTGGGAGTTGATCAAAAGCCCAGAACTCGAAGTAGAGTAGCATTGGACATCGCAATATGAGCTATACTCCAAAACTCCTTGTATCCCCCATGATAACCCCTAAAGTAGTCCAACATATAATCCCACTTATAATCCCCTTGAAAGAATTTAGACGATAGCTCATATAGTGAGGTCCACGATTGCAAGAAAATTAAGAACAAAGCGCCGGCCGGATGAGGGTCGAGTCACTGAATAGAATAACAGCAGGCTGAGAGATGCTCATAGCAAGATGATTACAGGTCCCCAAAGCTGCCTCAACATCTAAGACGAAAGATGTTCATGTAACCCGAAGTCCAACATATTCCCAAAGGAAGAAGCAACAAGTTGTGGGCTAACTTAATATAGTTGACATTTGAATTAGGATGGGGGCCCTTAACACTCCCCCTTTTTTGCTATCTGAAGGCACTCGTCATCTCTTGCTGAGTGAGCCACGATAGCTTCCAGCACGATCACCCCAAGGGTTCCCTGCGCTGCTGCGAACCCAGCTGGGAAGAGGAATGGAAAAGAATGGGTTACATAGGGACTACTATGAGGATCCATTCCTTCCTAGCTAACGAGAGGCCGGATATGGGCAATCTGATGTTTCTTCCCTGTTCACACTATGCAGGAAAAGGTGCACGGAATAGGTTGAAGCCTAAAACTCGCGAGGCCCTATAACTCATCTGCTCCTCCATCCTCCGCAGGATGGATAGACTGGAACATGGGCTGACTTTTTACGTACAAGCAATCCAAAAGCTGCTGCACCTACGTCTAAAAAAGCTGCTTGAAAATGTGTGTGTGTGTGTGTCATCCTCT
>CAJNIZ010033436.1:26537-39750 GCA_905231905.1 Symbiodinium pilosum | reverse complement strand
AACCCCTAAACCCTTGAACCCCTAAAACCCCTAAACCCCTAAACCCCTAAACCCCTAAAACCCTAAACCCCTAAAACCCTAAGCCCCCAAACCCCTAAACCCCTAAACCCCTAAAACCCTAAAACCCCTAAACCCCTAAACCCCTAAGCCCCTAAACCCCTAAACCCCTAAACTCTGAACTCCTAAGCCCCTAAACCCCTAAATCATTCTTGACCTGGTGACCATGGACTGCACCAGGGACTGATGGTCGATCTTCTCGCCGAGCCAGCCCGCATCCAGCTGTGCCGTCTTAACAATCCACTCCTTGTGGAGGCTTTAGGATTTAGGGTTTNNAGGGCTTAGGGATTAGGGTTTATGATTTAGGGCCTTGGATTTCCTCCTTGCGGAGGTTTAGAGTTTAGGATTTAGGGCCTCGGATTTCGGACGTGGGGTTTTAGGGTTTTAGGGTTTGGACCTTGGAGAAGGCTTAGGGTCAAGGCTTCTAGGGATTACTGTAGGCTTAGAAATTGAAAATCCACTCCTCAGCTCCCCCACCACATGGGCTAAGGTTTAAGCCTTAAGGTATAGGGGGTAGGGAGAAGCTTTTTGGACTTAGGGTCTAGGGGTCTGGGGGTTTAGGGTGTAGGGTTGAGGGTTCTAAAGTAGGAGCTGTGGGATTCAAAAGGTGTAGGGTCGAGGCTGTAGGGTTCTAGTTTAGGTCTTTCTCAGGGGTTTAGGGTTTAGGTCTCTTTTAGAGCTTCAAGATTTTCAGGGTTTAGGCTCTTCAAAGCATAGGTTATTGTTTCTTTTGGTATCAGGTTTCAGGGTTTCCGTGGGCAGGCTGCGCGGCAACAGCTACTGCACATGTACATAACTTTAACTGCTTGGGCCTCAATACTGTACAGCCAAGCTTTCTGCTCTTTTGACCCCTACTGTTCGGAAGGCGATTACTTCTTTGCATATTGAATCGAGGTAAACGAAGTCCTGCACAGACTCGCGACGCATCTCTGTGCTAAAGTTTTGTTCGCATATCATAGAGTGACCTACGCCCAAGCCTCCAACCTAGACCCTAATAGGGTTTAGGACTTAGGGTTCCATACACCGCAACTTGATTGCATGCTGGGCTGCCGCAAGCTTTTCCGTGTTGCCATTGGTTATGTCCTCAGCACTGCCAAGGCAGAAGTAATCACCATGGCATGTAGCACCCCACTCAAGCAGGGGAATTTAGAATACTCTCAATTCCAAATCCAAAGCCATGTTAGTACTATTCCCTACATAAACCACAATTTAGGGTGAGGTCGGGTGAGGTCACTTTCAGTTGCGGGGCTTTTAGGCGCCTGTAGTAGGAATATGAGGAAACACACAACAGTTGCGGATCTAAGGTCCTAGCTCAGTGCCGAGGAGTAATGTAGCGTGCTGAGAAAACAGAACAAAGTCTTGGGGAATACCTTAGGTGGACCCCCCACCCAGTAATAGCGACTGTAAGGGATAATAGGGATTATATTAGAGTCCTCTTACATTCCTATTATACCACTATTACAGGGTGGGGGGTCCTCCTAAGGAATACCAGACTAAGGTGGACCATGGGTATATTCTGTGTGGACAACATGGGTTCAGGGTTAGGGTTCCTGTTTTGCAGGCTTCAACGTGAGGCAGCGAGCATCGGGCCTAACAAGTCGAAAGCTGCAGATTTCTTCTTGGCGCCCTCAACCCTGAACCGCGTGGTCCGGAAGTTGGTCAGGCCTTGTGGTGAGATGTCGATTCTTGCAAGATCCTCCGTCTACACTCTAGTTCTCTATAGCCTACCCTAGGACTCCAGTTGCGGAACACTGGGCTGAGAGATAGAATTTTGGGGAAGCGAATGGAAAAACATGCAAACCTAGATGGACACTTGGGCTTTTGCGGTGGCTTGTGGGGATAGGATGTAGGGGCGCGAAAAATTACCAATGTCCTGTTGAGCTCCATTTAAGGTAACCCTGTCCCATAGTTTGACAAGGAATCTAGATTCAGAATACTGCTAAGTATTTAGTCCTTACATACCAAGTTTCCATCTATGTGCATTTTTTCAACTTACTTCTCCAGAATCCTCACGCTCCACATGCCCAAGTTTGCACGCAAGGTTCACGCTTGATTGAGCAGTGACAGCAAGGCAGGGAAAACCTTTTAGGCCTCCAAGAGCCTACTATTTACCAATAGTACTGGCTTTTTGGCGCTAATAGTAATTTTAGTACGAATATCACCAAAAACAATGAGAATGAGAATAGGGAAATTTCAGGTTTTCAAATTAAGCCTTTGCGTCGGAATCCAGGCTTAGAAGCTTTGCAGCTTAACACACAAACACAGAAAGAAATCTCGAATTCCAATCCTTCAAGCTCAGCTCGTTCGAAACACGCTCCGAATGCTTGAGCCTGAGCAGCTTACCCCAAATCCTAGAAACCCTACCTCCTTCAAGTATGTAAAATAATGGCCAGTTTTGACTGTGCTTAAGGGTTATTGGGCCACTATCTTACATACTTTTTGGTGCCCAGGTAGGCACGCCCTGAAGAAGCAAGCTGCAGTGGCGCGCTTGAGGTTGCGAAGGATTGTCCGGTCACCTGGACGTGCATCGGCCCTTCAAGGGGAATATACGGGCTACCGTGGGGGTTACGTAAGGATTACACATGGATGTTGCAGGCCGCCTTTCGGGTTTAGGGTTCATACCCAAGGGCTCCCACGCAATTCATTCTGAGCTCTCCATGGCTTTTAGTCTTGAGGCGGTAAGGCTAACCTTAACCCTAAACTCTGCCTGTAAGTAAATAGTCTTTGGCCTGGGTGTAGCATGTTGTCATGATGCAAGACGTTAGCGGGCTGTTCTCAGGGCGAAGACATCATAGCAAGGACCACAAATAAGGATCCCCTCATTTAAAGCTTGGAGATAAACACTCCAAATTAGGATCTTTGGCGAAAATTCAGAAGCAGGCTATCTAATGTCTACCTCAACCCCACAACTATATAGAATAATAGCCCTAAACCCGCAATAACAGCCATAAGGGCCATTATCTTACATACTTTTGGGGTCCAAGCAATCATGAACAATGGAGAACTTATTCTCGGACCAGGGTTTTAGGCACGTTGCAGGCACTGTTGCAATGCCAAGCTGCACAGCGGTTTTGATTAGCAGGTGTGTCGAAAGTTAGTGTTGGGAATCCTTGTGAGGGGTCCTTTTTTGATGGTTTCGGGGATTGGATTCAAGGGTTAGGGTTTGGGGATGTGAAGAATCCTTGTTAAACATTTTTGCTGGCGGTCTTCATGGGGAGTTTTTAACGACCTCATATTTGGAATTCACATCAGGAAGGTGTATGCAGAACACATGTTTCATCGGGAATGTGCATTAAAGGTTTTCCTTCAGATCCTTATCAAAATCCTGAGTACGAGTTGCAGAATTCCTACCTGTGAAATTTATCAAGGATTTTGGATTCGAGGGACTTGTTAAGTGACTTGTTAGTTAAAGCAAAGTAGGGATGCGCATCAGGAGATCTTGTCAGGGGCCGTTATTTTCTCAGGTCTTCATATGACGGCTCCTCAATAAGGATGCCTGCTTGCGAGTTTTAGTGAGGATGGCAATTCGTGCTAATTATCCAGCAGTCGTGCTGGGGTCCCTACTCGGATGTTTCAAGGATATCCGGAATGTATCTGATCTACAAAGCAGACTTGTAGGTTTTTATTTAAGGTTACATAAGCTGTTCCTTCCTTTAATGCAGGGGTTCTCAATAATACAAAGTTTCCGGCAAATTATTCAAAATCAGCTATCGTTGGGGCGTTCGGAATAATGGAAAGTTCTGGGGACCAAAAAAAAATCAACATTTCTTACCTAAGTCAGGTTTGCTTTCGAGGCCTTAAAGGATCTTAATCCCAGAGCTCTAATGTCAACTTCCTAATAGTAAATATTCCGACATTTGTTTGGGGACCCCGGAAATATTTTGAGACGTCTACTTGCTGGGGAGGGGGGGGGTTTTACAATTAGACACGCCCATGAGCACCAAAGCCTTCGCCCTAAACCCTAAAACCAAAATCGAGCCTTCACCTATCAGGCCAGATTTAAGAAAATCCCAAAATCCGTAAACTCAGAGCAGCCAGGCCAGATCCATATAAACCACAGCTTTTTTTCGGGATTATTGGATATCATAGGGTCCGTCAATTTTTGTGGGGGGTATTCCAGCAGAGGCCCGGATCCTGAATAAGGAATTGTTTTAGGGGTTCGGAATATTTTGGATTTTAAAGAAATTTGTATAAACTAAAAACGCTCAGAGCCTTTGCATATAAATCCAGATACTAGCAAACCCATGAATCCGCAATCTCCGCGAAAACGTGAAATCAAAAAATCGGTAAATCAAAGAAACCAGCTCCACATAAATCGCTTTTTTCGAGATTATTAGAAATCATAGGGTGCGTCAATTTTTGTGTTGGGGGAGAGGTTCAGCAGAGGCCCGGATCCTCAATTGTTTTCAGGGGTTCGAATTACTCACACACGTATCCAGCTGGCCAATTTTTCGAATTTCCAATATTTTGCCAAAATAAAAGGTGCAAGGCCTCAAAGGTAAAGGGTTTTAATTTATTTGAATTCAACAGGCCCGAGGCCTCAGCTAATAATGGATTTCAATTAAATTCATTTGAATCTAAAATGCTCAAGGCCTCACAGGTAAAGGATTTCAATCAAATTCATGTAGAAAAGGCCCAGAGCCTTCGGCTATAAGGCTAGTTGCGAGCAAATGCACGAATCCGTGAAATCCGTGAAGGCCGCGAAATCTGGTTCCAATTAGTTTGGTATATTGGACAAAAATTGCACGATGATCAGTTTTGAATGGGTTTCCCATGGGTGTCATAAGGTTTTAGATAGGATTCCATACTAAGGGTAGCGCCGGTAGTAACACTGATACGAAAAAGAACAGCAGCTTACTGCCGGATTCATGTTTTTCTCGTTTTTTGTGCGGCAGATTTAAGGTGGCCCCGGATTAGAGAGAATCGTCAATTGTTTTTCGCCGGGTGGACCCGGGGGGGGGGGGGGGGGGNNGGCAGGGGTCCCAGAAGTGGAGGGCGGGGAAAGGACCCCGAATCAAAGGGGGTTCCACATGAAGCCCCATGTCCGCCCAGGCCACTTGACAACGCCATGAACACGCACGCAGTTTTGTGGGCGGTATAAAGTTTTTAATGTGTGGGGAAGTCGACGAACGGCTCCACTTCTAGAACGCGCTCAAACATAACTTTAAGAAAAAAATGCACCCCAGGACTTCAAACTTTCCAAGCATCAGCATTTCGAGGCTTCTAATTTGAAAGATTTCTGGACTCCAAGTTTCTAATTCGTTAAATTTTTTGGACTCACTCAAAACTTCTTGTTCTTGGGCTCTAGATTTCGACAACCTAGAAAAGTAAAGGTGTGGAGATCTAAACAGGCCGGCGCATGGAAATCTAGAAGTCTAGGGATCTGGAACGGTACGGGCACCTAGCGGCCCTGGCCTCATTTCAATCCTTCTCCTTGCCTCCAGGTTTTTACTTCAAGTTTGGGGTTTAAAGTTTTAGGTTTGAAGTTCAAGGCTTGGTCAAAGCTTAGGATTTGTACAATTAGGTTCCCCAATGGTCCCTTCATAAAAGGGGTACTCTCCTTCCTTTTCGGAGTCCTTCCGTCAAAGTACTGAAGGCATGAAAATCGAGTGCAAAGGGTCCCACATATGCATATAGCATGCAAGTACACACTATGTTTGTGCATACATGCATCTACAGAAACATTAAACCCTAGATAACATATCCACTTATTTCCTACTACCCCCCGGTAAGCCTAAACCCTGGCGCCGCACGTACGGGCCTCGGACCACAGCGTCCCGTACGCAGTGCAGATCACCTTACCAGCGAGGAGCATTACGGTTGAGGGTTTAGGATTGAGGCTTAGCAGTTTAGGATTCAAGGTTTAGGATTTAGGGTGTGGGGTTTGTAGGGATTTGGGATGTAAGGTCGAAGGTTTAGAACATAGGAAAACCTGATGTAAAGGCCGGACAAAATTCTTGGGGTGGGCTACGTTTTGCTGTATTAAAATAATTTGAATGGAGAGAGAAGACTTCAAAAAGGGGTAGTATTGAAACCTATTCCGGCTGATGCGCTAGCCCCTGCGCCTTCTTCCCAACCTGATACTCGAAAAATCAAGCAGTAACCTTTAAACTCTCAACCTTACCTCTTTTACACAGCATGGCGTGTCCATTGAAGTCAAAGCCCCGACTACAAACTCCAAACCGCAAACTTTTATGTCTACTGCCATGTGTATAAGATCAAATAGTCAGAAACAAGGCACAAGGTATACGAACCCAGCTATGATTCGTAACTTCCACTCGAAGACACACTTGGAATGCTCAACCTTAGCCTTAGCCGTACCGGTAGCCCTACATAATTACAGTTTACCGGGGGCTACCCACCACTTACTAGGTATAGCCCATAAAACTGATGGCAACTGGAGTTGCAAATAAGTCCAAAACGTTAAGCCTTACGCGTACGTCTCAAGCCATACACTTCATATTATTCACTTGCGGCTTGGAGCCGGAAAATTGAGCCGGAAAAGTCGCTTTCGAAACCCTATACAGCCCTAGCCTACGCCCTCAGCCTTGAACCCCAGACTCTAAACCCCGAAGCCTAAGCCATGTATCTTGAGCCCTGTAGACTCAAAACCTGACAACTTTAGACTCCATAACTTGATTTTAACGCAAGCCCACAGCCCCAAGTCCTTGATCGACCCTAAGCCCTGCAAGCTGACCATCTGCCATATCCTGAACCTCGAGGTTTAGGGCTTAGGGCTAATAAGCTCAGAATCCTCAGCCCAGATTCCTGACCCCAAACTGAACCCTGCACCCTACAAGCAAAGCTGAGCAGACGAGAACTTGGGAGCTTATGCGTTTAGAACAGGGCTGTGGGATACTTGGGGCATAACACCACGGGGACTGCAAGGCAACACTACTTCCGAAGTCTTGTTCAGGCCGCTGCCGTACCGTGCTCTAGAAATAGGCTTAGGATGGAGAGATCACGGAAGACGAGAGCAACGATGGTGGCAGCGAGGTCGGCGGCCACGACGGCGATGACGACAGCAGCCATAACGACGGCGGCGGCGGTGAAGGCGGTATGGCGTCAGCAGCACCGGCAGTGTGCTGGGCTGTTGGAAACTGCTCACGCAGGTGAAAGCATCGCTGAAGCAGCCAAGATCGAATGAGTACAGTTGAGCTTTGTGTTCGCCCGGCGGTGGATTTTAAAGCGGTCTCGGTCCGCCGTAAAAACCCGGCCGCAATCGCGCAGGATCTCTCAGGAGGGTAGACAGAGATCGCGCCCTGGCGCGGTGTTTTTTCAGCGTCGGTGTTCGTCCTGACAACAGCGCAAGCCAAACAGCTGGGCGGGGGGACGCGCATAAAATCAAAGTATGCAAGGACCTCCTTGTACTCTTGGGCCTGGCAAAGCAGAAGCACAACAAAGATGCGAACACCAACAGGGTGGACAGAGATCGCACCCTGGCGTGGTGTTTTTTCAGCGTCGGTGTTCGTCCTGACAACAACGCAAGCCAAACAACTGGGCGGGGGGACGCGCGTAAAATCAAAGTATGCAAGGACCTTCTTGTACTCTTGGGCCTGGCAAAAGAAAAACACAACAAAGATGCGAACACCAGAAGGGTGGAAAGAGATCGCACCCTGGCGCGGTGTTTTTTTCAGTTTCGGTGCTCGTCCTGACAACAACGCAAGCCAAACAGCTGGGCGGGGGGACGCGCATAAAATCAAAGTATGCAAGGACCTCCTTGTACTCTTGGGCCTGGCAAAGCAGAAGCACAACAGAGATGCGAACACCAACAGGGTGGAAAGAGATCGCACCCTGGCGCGGTGTTTTTTCAGCGTCGGTGTTCGTCCTGACAACAACGCAAGCCAAACAACTGGGTGGGGGGGTCGCACATTTTTTTCAATATGCAAGGACCTTCGTGTACTGCAGGACCTCCGCCGTATTTTAACCTCTTCTCCGCAGGAACCATAAAAATCCGGAAGAAAAGTGTTTCTTCAGATGCGATGATTCTTGGCTTTAGGCTTTGGTCCTCAGAACAACATAAGCCAAGCAACCGCCCTCACTTCAGTGGTGCTGCGTACTCGCGCGATAGGATGATTTCCAACTTCTTGATGTTTTGGGTCCATTGCTTTAGGATTTCTCAAGATGGCACTATTCTCTGGGAAGTACTTCCAGACGAGGTCCAATCTCTTGCCACATCGAACCAACGCTAATTCAGTCGCATAAGCAGAACCACCAGGCACGAACCCGCAAGCCTACGTAGACCTGGTCCAAATCTAGAACATGGCTGATTAATACGAACCCTAAACCCTGGAAATGGGGCATTCAAGTTGGCGTAGAGAAGGACAGTGGTTTTTATAGGGGACCGTTTTGGGCTTTCATGCTAGTTTGGGGAGGGTATGAATTCATGAGTTTGCTGGTTTGGGGTAAGGCAATAAACCCGAAACCCTCAATATTAGAGTGTGGTACGCCGTGGAGGATGTGTATTGCAGTTTTGTATTTTTTTGAAGTGTTTTCTTTTAGAGTTTTTGAAGGTTCTGTCAATAATGTTTTTATGGGGTATGATGATTACAGGTGTCTGCTTTCTTAGACAACACATGCCCATACTCAACTTCAGTTTCTTCTATTGTGTTCATTTCAAGAGTCGTGGCGCCATGGAATTTGCGTAAGATGTGCCTGGAGGACAGGCAGCACATCGTTTGGTAGCTAACCAGGATGCATGCCCCAAAGTCTAGGGTTTCGGGCTTAGGATGGCCGCAATGTAGGTTCCCTTTTCGTTCAGACCCGCCTTTATTAAGCAAGTGCGTTTTCAGTGGTCTCCCCTTCCAACGGAACGGACAGCGGCCATGCACCCACGTATTTGGACAACCCAATCCTCAGGCCCCGAAGTACGTACATAGGGACCCCTTTGGCCCCCAAGTATACGTATGCGGAATTGAAAAAAGCGCTCCTAAAGATTTCCTTGATTATATGATGCTACTTTGTTTGGGGCATTTATTTTCTGGGAATGGATGAGACTGCCACGAAGCCTGAACCTTGGGGTTCAGGGTTGAGGGAGTAGGGTTTAAAGATTAGGGATTTGGGTTTTGGGTTCATTGGACGTAGTAACTTCCTATTACTGGGCTTATAGCCCATTCTATCATGCCTCTATCCGCAGGTTACGCCAGTTAGACGTAAAGTTCAAAAGCCCAGTTGTAATTCCAAAGTATTTACTCAGCCCCATGAACCTTCAAGTGACTCAAAAGCCCTGAAACCCCAAGATAGGTCTAAACCCCAAGCCCCCTAACCCCCGAAGCCAAGACTCTAAACCCTAAATTCATCTCCCTGAAGCCTAGACAATATTTCAGGCATCCAAGTATACAACTAATGCCTACATTGGGCCCAAAAGTCTGTAAATATTATCTACATTGGGTTATTTGGGTCCCTAAGCCTTAAACCCGAACTCATAAATCCGCCATCCTAGACCCTACCCCACAGACATTGGGCCAACATACTCATTGCATGCCCTGCGGCAAAACATCCGTGCCAAGGTCTCTCGATGAGGCTTGCAATCTGCACCTGCTTCCTTGTGTGCCAAGCGTATTTCTGTGGCTTTCATGCTGGCGCTCAAGCTGGGAAACAACGGAATATACTCCCTATGTGATCCGTATATAATGCATTCCCATATTCCCTACTAAGAACCAGTAAGGGAATGGGGCAGTGGATCTCTACGAAAATCCTTGTAAACGCAAGAAAACCAGGCCTAGTTCTTTGATCTTCCTCGCTTTGGCACCACTGGGGTTACTCATTCCGGACAGACGTCTTGATTTCCCTTAGCCCTAAACTGGTTTGCTCTAAAGGAACTTAATTCTACTTACTGTATTGGGGAAACCATATTAGTATTAGCTACTATATTATATACCCTGCGTGGCACTTAAGACTCCTACCAAGGGTTAACCCTGAGGTACTATAATGGAGGTATAAGGGAATCCCAAAGAGTTAAGGGTCTAAGGTCCAAAGTAAGTCCCAAGGAGTACCCCCAATCCCTGAACCCTTAAATGAAGTTCCTTGACAGCAACATTAAACCCTGAACTCCAGGTTGAGGATCCTATGGGTCAGTTGCTTTAGGATATGGCCGTTTCCCATAAAAGGGGGGCCCCAAAAACTGCAAAAGACTCGAACCCTTACTATGGGGAACCCCAAAAAGATGCACCCTAAGTTTGCGAAAGCCCCATATGGAAACGCTACATTTCAAACCCCAAATCCTCAACTTCGAAACCCTAAATCCTATAATCCTAAACCCTACCTAGACCCTCCAATGTAGTATCTTTTTGGAAGTCCTAAGAAAAGTCCTAACCAAAAAACCATACCAAACCCCAAAAAGGAACTACATTGAAGGCTAGAGGTTTAGGATTTGACGTTGAGGGCTGGGTTTTGCTTGCGCATCAGGTTGAGGGACTGGGTTGCTTGTAGGGTTGCAGATTTCTGGATTTTGATTTTTAGAGTTGAGGTTTAGGGTTTAGGGCTTTTAAAGCCCCAAACCCAAAAAATCCTTAAATGTTCTCAAGCTCGCATTCTTCGGAATTTGGCTTGCTTGCATGGTTGAAGATCGTTCAGCTTGGCTCTGTTCCGAGGTTTTTGGCTCCGGATTTCGGGTTGGATAGGCGAAGTACAGGTCTCCAGTTTTTTGGCTTAAGGTTTCGGGTTTGGGGTTTAGGATGGTTTAGTTTTTACCACGGGACCTACATAGCTGTCTTACACACGCCACAACAGTCCTTTCTGCAGAAAGGACTGTTGTGGCGTGTGTGAAAAAGCACGGTTTGCAGCGAGGCATCAACTCTGTTTTTGTTAGCTCTATATGTAGGTCCTCTTCTAAGGCTTCATGTTGTTCTAGGACAAGGGTAGACTATTGCCACTCCCATGGATTAAGACTGAGTGCTGAGCATTTCCAGTGCAGCAATGCTGTAATAGGTTTGGGCTTAGGGTCTAGGGTATGGGGTCTGCGGCTTAAGGTCGGAGATCTAGGTTCGCGAGTCTAGGATTTAGGGTATGGGATGGGGTTGTTGTGGGCCCATGCATTTTGAAATCTTACCACGACTGATGCCAAGGAGCAGGCCTATCATGGCTGTGCACATTCCTCAAGGAAAGCCTAGCTCATTGTGCATGCCGCATGTAATTGCTACATGTGTTACATATATAAACAGGGTTTCTTTGATCTTAAGCTCCTGTTCGCCTCGTTTTTCCACATTCAACACGCTGTAAATGTAGATCTAAATCTATGAAGTCTTGGACTTCTTTATGTATGTATATACATATATCCAAGCCCCTTATCTACAACCCTCTCTTGATCTCCAACAGATTCTGAAGTCTTGGGCTTCGTTAGGTATATACATATATATATATATAAGCACGTTATCTACAATCTTCTCATGATCTCGAACAGATTATGAAGTCTTGGGCAACTTTATGTATACATATATATATAAGCCCCGTATCTACAAACTTCTGAATATATATGATGTTCTGACTAGTTGCTAATTCCTGCTGAAATTTGAGTCGGAATTGTATAGAGAAAAAACAAGCCCATAATTGTGAACTCCTTCTTTAACTTGAAATACCTTTTAACACGGTACTTATTCATAGAAAGGAAGGCGAACATGAGCCCAGGCTTTAAGAAATTATGTTTAGAATTTGCAACACATGTAGCAAAGGATTCATATGGTGAATAACAAGACCATTGGATTCGGGAATCCCTTTTTTAAATCTGAAGCAAAGTCACTGTGGTGAAAGCTTGTGTGAAGGGATTTCTGTAAGAGGATCTGAGAACTCTCCTGAAAATTCGTAACCAATTTAGTAAAGTGCTTTGAAACTTCCTCCTTATTAAACTTGAAGCAATTGTGGTACAGCACAAAAACTAGCTTTGAACATTTTTGGATACGAAGACTATGGAGAGGAGCATACCGAATATTAAAAAAAATCTCACCCGCACGCAAATGGGATTCCTTAAGAATGTTTTACTGCATAAAATAAAGAGTGCGAGACTTATATATAGCTCAAAACAACCAGCAAATCCGAAATAAGGCCACCAGTAGAACCAAGCCTCTATCTTCGCGAACGGAATAGAATACTCTCTCCTCCACAATAAAGATACAAAAGAACTACAGTTGACTTGAGAGAAGTGGAAGCTGCAGTTCCTTGCAGGTGATTCTTTTGATCCCATAGAAATTCAAGGGCGGCATAGTGCGGAATTCATTGTTTTCTCTTTTTGTGTTTGTGTTGTTTTTTTCGTTTTGGTCTCTAATGTGTTGTAGAAAAAAGGACGAATAGTCTCGTTGTCTGATACTGCACGGTGTCCGCTACTACACCATAGTAGCACCATAGTCTTTGCTGGACTTACTGACTGGAATTAACTACTGATTCTGTGATAGGCTGCTACACAGAGGCCACTGTTTTAAGACTATCCATGCTTGTTTTAAAACACACGGGACCAAACAACAAGACACTAAAAAAACAACAAAAAAACAAAGATTTCCACACTACTCCGGAGTCTGGACTAGTCTGGATTTTTTTGTTGTTTGTTTTTTGTTCCGGTCCTCTGCTCTTCCATCCACGCCCAGCCTTCGCCACATAAGCGAGAGCTCAAGCTCCAGTTGATTCTATTGAATTCTCTATGGGATCAAAAGAAACACCTGCAAGGAACTAGAGCTTCCACTTCTCTCAAGTCAACTGTATTTCTCTTTTTATCTTTATTGGGGACAGGAATCTCTAAAACAGCTGTCTTACACACGCCACAACAATCCTTTCTGAAACCCTAAAGCCTAAGGTTAAGGGCTCCAGGTTCTTAGCTTGGACCCATGGCTTAGGATGGGGAGCTCTCTCCTTTGTCAGCATAATGTAGCGTCACGACTCGTAGCTGCAAACGTAGTGCACAGGAAACGCTGGATGGCTACGGATGGCTGTACTACATGCTCCCAGAATGGTCGAGCTTTCCTCTACAGACCTGCTAGACCCTAAGCCTTAAACCCGAATGTTTGCAGCTTCCATTGGACGGATTGAACCTGCCATCTCTGGATTGTCCCTACTGGACTCACCAGGAAATGTCAAATGAATTGAAGGCAGTCTGGGACTAGGTAAACTACGGTATATTCATAGGATATATATATATATATATGCTACCCCCCCCCCTCAAAACCTACCT
>CAJNIZ010033436.1:15851-26437 GCA_905231905.1 Symbiodinium pilosum | reverse complement strand
ATACTGAAATTTCAGTATTTTACTGAAATTTCAGTATTTCCTGGGAACCAAGAACCAAGAACCAAGATTCCCAGAAAAGACTTTTCCAGGAATCTTGGTTCTTGGTTCTTGGTTCCTGGAAAATACTGAAATTTCAGTATTTTACTGAAATTTCAGTATTTCTTGGGAACCAACAACCAAGAACCAAGGTAGGTTTTTTTTTGGGGGGGGGGTACCATATATATATATGTATATTGGCAGGCTTTAAGGTTTGGGCTTAGGGTTTAGGCTATGGGCTTTTACGTGTTCCTCCAGGAAGGGAAAGTCAAATGGACAAATGGAACATGAAATTTGAACTGAGATGATGCAGGGGATATGAGCTACAGTTCCATACTTCCCATAGAATTAATAGACGTGGGTTTCTATGGGGGAATGTCTTGCGGACTATCCTAAACTAGCAAAGGGACCCCCATATCCAGGCCTAATGGTCCCTCAGTAGGCTTAATATTGACCGTAGCTCATGAAACTGGGTTGCATTTCATTGCAAGACCTCAAACTAAGTTACCATCTTTTGGGTAAAGTTATAGTAAACAGTCGAGTTTCCTTATGATAGTCTCTTTATATAGTTCCTTAACAGCAACCCAATGTAGATGACAAAGGCGGCTAAGTATTCAGGTTGAACAGCGCCGCAACACAAGTCTGCAGCACGAAGGCATAGTGTGCCTAACGCTGTGGACAATGAATTCGGGCTCAAACTGGGTTGCGTCAAGAAACGTAAGTCAAAATTACAATTCAAATGGAAATCCATTCATTTATGGTATAACTCTGGTAAGAAATTTCTACGTGGCACTTGGGGGGCTCTACCAAGGGTCAACCCTTCGGTACCTTTCCTCGGAGTACACTGAGTACAAGGGAATCCCAAAGCGTTAAGGGTCTTAGGTCCAAGCTAAGTCCCAAGGAGATTGACTCAGGGAGTTGTCCTTTGTACCCCTAGGGTTTGTACCCTTGGCTTTGGTTCCTTAAACCATGGAATATGGCCTTTAAGAAGGGCATTTGGGACCCCAAAACCTAGGCTTACAACCATTAACGGTACAAACTTAAAGTCCCTAAACCCTAAATCCCTAAACCAATAACCCCTAAGCTCTAAACCGTCTTTGATTAACGCTCCTAAGCCCTAAACCCTAAACCCTACACCTTCAACCTGCAAGGCAGGAACCTCTCAACCCCCCACCCCAAATCGCGGAGGAAATGCAACTTCATTCAGGGCTTAGGATTTAGGATTTGGGTTTAGGATTTAGGGTTTAGGGCTTAGGATTTAAGGTTTAGGGTTTAGCTCTCTCAACCCACACCTGTGAGCCCAGCTACCCACAGCTCAGTCAGTTCTCCTTAATATCAACCCCTCCCAACCCCGTAATATTCAATACCCCCACTATATTTAGGGGGGTTGGGGGTTTAATATTAGGGGAAGGGTTTAGGGTGCTTTTCCTCAAGGGACTAGCGACTACAAAGTTGTGGGTAGTTGGGGTTACAGGTAGTCTTCATGGCCATAGTCTGGATTAAGTGGTACTTAGTTACTATAATGACGAAACCCGATTATTCAATACACCTTCATATCGTGGTAACTTAACTTAAGTTCCCTAACAGCAACCCAGACTAGTAAAGTGCAAGGGTCCACTCCAGCAACCTCTTTCATGCTCATGAAGGCGATGTTCTGGCAGGCAAGGCGTATGCAATAATGTAGCTGTAGCTTAGATTTCTAGGGGAGCCACAGTCTAAATGGACATAGACCTCCCACACGAAGGGCCACCTAACCTCTAAATTAAAGCCTAAACGCTAAGCTCGAAACCCTAAACCCTGAACCCGGAACCATGATCTGCGTGGTATTTTACAAAAGGCCTCACAAAATTATCTGTAGTAGGGTTTCCTTGCTAAACAATATCGGAAATCAAGAGCCATCTCTAAATTCCCCAAAATGGCACCTAGTCAAGTTGTTCTCCTCCAGAAGCCTGATCCAACATCCATTGCCTCAAATGAATACCGCAGTGCTTTCCACGAACCCTACCTCAGAATTACTGACAGGTTAACAAATCCCAAGCCCAGAAACTCTCTAGTCTCCTTAGACGTATAGTAAAAAAATGTAGGAATTCCTTAGGAAATACTATATCTAAAAAATCCTGAGGGGACTAATTACAGGATAGCGTGCTTCTATTTACCTGGAAGAGTCATCGAAGGTCTGCATCCATTTAACGTCGGACTGACCAATGGACGATCTCATGCAAATGTAGTCTTTTGGTTAGACTTTGGGGGTGCCGTCACGCTAAAGCAGATAGAATCCGGCACTTGGGAAATCCAATCATACAGCGACTGCCAAGGTTCTTGCTACTGTGCATCTTGCAGCAGCTGTATATGTTCAGGGGTACAGAAATGAGATCCTATTTCTGGAAGCTACCGCCCATGATCGCACTGCATAAATCCAACTTCTGAATATAACCCCAAAGTAACCTCAGTTTCCATTTCATTTTCCATTTTCTTTTCCATTTGATTCTCAATTATTGGGCCCTATACCCCTATATAACCCTTGCTGGTGGAAGACCGCAACCTCCTTCCTGAGCCCCTTTGTTTAGGGTGCATAGGGTCTTTGGGCGGTATTTCAGAGGGCCCCCCACAACCATTTTTGAATAGGTTCCTGTTGTAAAGCAAGAAGGGCAATGAACAAGTGTCCCAAATTGCCACCTAAGTCCATGTAGGAGCAGAGCCATTTTGCTGATGACTTCAAACCTTACATTACATGCCCTGCGTCCGCAACAGCTGCATGGACGCAAAAATCGCTTGAAGTTCAAGCTCGGGACTATGCCTACCCTAAGTATAAGTAAGAATTACCCTCTGACTGATTAATGGGTAAGCTCCATAGAGCCAAAGGTGATTGAGAATGACGACATGGATCGCCATAGTAGTCCGGAAACTGCTGAAATCACAAGCCCCCAGGCGCTGTACCCGTTGCGACACAGGTAACGTACAAGGGGACAATGAGATTCCAGGGGTCTAGCAATAGGATGCGCAGGCGGTGTAGCAGCTTTAGCAGATGTAGTCACAAGTGCCGGACAGCCCTGGCAGGACGACGAGCTAGCAAGCAAGATGACGCATAGAGGTGATTACAAAGATATGATCAATAACAAACAAGACTTCCAGTAATAAGAGCAATAACAACAGCCTCAAACCCATAACTCAAAACCTTTACCCCCAAACCGTAAATCCCAAAAACAACCCCCTGGTGCTTGGTAGGGAATGGGGGAAATGTATCATGGGGATGATTCTTGGGGATTAAAGGGAGTAGTATAGGGATCCATTCCCCCCATTCCCTACCAAGCCTAAACACTAAACCCTAAACCCTAAACCCTAAAGAGACAACTTCAGTCCTTGGCGGTCAGCGCTAATGTAGTCCAGAATGCAACGCCAGCACCGCAACTGGCGCCCGGCTTCCAACCTGGCTTTCTGTTACCCAAGGGGTCCATGTAGGTACATAGTATATACTTAAGCCCCAAGGGGGTTCCCATACACCTACAACGTATATGTTATGTAACTACACGGACCCTCTGGGTTAGGAAGCTCAAAGTCTCAATGAGTTGAGGGTTTATTGGGTTTAGTGTTCTTTGGTGTTTAGGTTGTAATGTTTAGGGTTTTGGGGTCTAGGGTTTTAGGGTTTAGTTTAGTTTTTTTTGGGTTTAGGGTTCTAGGGGGTTTACCGTTCTAGGGTTTAGGGTTTATGGTTTTAGGGTTTAGGGTTCTGGGTTCCCCAGTAACCCATTCATGACTACGTGGCACTTAGGACCTCTGCTAAGGGCTAACCCTTAAGTACCTATAATAGATCAAGGAATTCCAAAGGGTTAAACGTCTAACTAAGGTCCATCAGGGTACCCGCTTTCCTAATGTTCAGCTTAAATAAAAAGAGCCCCCCCAAAAACCGGGACAAGGGGTACTACTGGGGTACCTAGATGTGAGCTAACATACAGGGGGAACCATATTGAATGTCATATATACTCAGCATGGTCGCTTAGTTGAAGTTTCTTAACTGCAGCAGAAAGAGGTGAGAATCAACCAAAGATGCGGTTCTTGAAGGATCATGGGACTTCGGGGTTATTGTTTGAGGTTTAGGGATTAAGGGTGCGGGTTATGCGTTTAGGGTTTAGGCTTCCCTTAAAGGCTTATGAGTTCCCAGTTTCGATGGATTCTCTAACACCATGTTGCGAGGGTGGCTTGTCGCAGGATGTGCCGCCATCCAGACTATCAACCGGGCGCGAGGAGACACCCGAAACCCTAAGACCTGAACCGCCTAAACCTTAAACCCTAAATCCTGAAACCCTAAACCCTAAACACCAAGCCCTAAACTAGGATTCCAGCAGGCCAACTTTGAGAAACCCCTGTACCGATGGAGGAATGTTGCACCCCCCCTAGGTTCCCGCGGGTGCCTTTAGATGCAGCAGTTTAAGAGCCCTCAATGCTGCAACATCTCCTCCATGAATAGTATGTAGGGCTTATGGAGCGAAAATGTGGGTACATGTTGAGAGCCCCTTTCAGCTTAATTAACTTGCAATCTTAGGTCAGACCGACATCGGGCCCCTAAAGAGGTACCAGGCCGTTGCTGGGCCAGCTGATGGTTTCTCGATTTAGGGGGCCTTTGGGGACCCTGGGAGATATGTAGATATGTATATATATATGTGTATATATATATATCCAAATAATCCAAGCGTTGTTGGGGTCTCCTTTTGGGAGTGTAGACAGGTTATTACTATGAGAAACTCCCATTTATGAAGCATCTAGTCTGATTGGATGTTGGAATGATTTTTTGCATGCACTTGAACCAGTTTGCTTCGCTCGCAGGGCTTCTGTGAACAGAAACCTTCATAATCTTGTAAAATCACCCTCATCGCAGCAGCAGCAGTAGGAGGAGTAGGGGGAGTAGTAGTAGTAGTAGTAGTAGTAGTTATAGTAGTAGTAGTTATAGTAGTAGTAGTAGTAGTAGTTATAGTAGTAGTAGTAGTAGTAGTAGTAGTAATCGCCGCAGAAGTAACAGTCCTCCATCACCAGCAGCAACAAATGCTTCCGACAAAGACACGAAAGAAAATTCAGGCCAAGTGGCTTGCTCCCAAGCCGAATGGGGCAACGACCACATTGGGGATCCATGAACAAATCCTTGCTGCTTTTAGGGTTCAGGGTTTAGGGTTTGCTGTTAAGGAACCTAAATCAGGTTACCATTATGGGTATATATAGATAGAGTATAGTTAATAAGATTTTCCCAATATATTGACTTAAACTAAGTTCCTTAACAGCAACCCAGTAGAGACACGGCTTGCGGATCAGGCTTCACCTCACTTACAACATACCTAAACCCTAAACCCCGAGGTAAGTGAAGTGAAAGAGCTGAAGGCCTTCTAGCTCGCAGAAGGGCTCTTAGGCCCGGCTCAACTGACCAGAAATGTCAACATGGGGATAGAGGAAAAACATTGAAACTAAAATGGTGTTATATAGGGGATATAGGGGGATTTAGGCTTTATGTCAGGGTTAATGGAAAAGAAGGTCTAGATTGCTGCTATTGAATGTAAAGTAATTCATCTTACTATGGACATACAGTGAACAATCGGGTTCCCGGAGAATTGCTGGTTTGTTCAAGTTCCTTAACAGCAGCCCAATCTTCTAACTGGTGGGTTCATGCTCAGTCGATTTGGGGTCTAGGTTCGGTGGACCCCCCTACCCTGTAATAGTGGTATAAAACCCTGAACCCTAATCCCTAAACCCTATAAACCCCCCCCTCTCAAGGAGTTTATACCCTAAACCGTACACCCTATAGGATAAATTCTGGGTTCATCGACTTGGGATTGCCAAGATGCCTACCTTGATGTCTGAACAAATCCTCAGCCCCAACAGGAGCTTTATTCTAAACTCCTTAAAAGGGGGTTAGATAAGGCATTATATAGGGTTCCTGATGTAGGGCGTATTAAGGATACTAGGAGTTTAGACTATAGCTCATAGGAGCAGCAGGCAATTCAACTAAATTGTAAGCAACGTTGCTAGAGTTGCTTATGCTAGCCAAAATAGCCCTGAAACGCTCTTCACCGGAAATGCCCATATGATCTCCATGGTCCCTCTTGTATCCATTCTATCTTACTGTTTGTTAATATGGAATGCAGGCATGAACCCCTGTAGCAGCGTATTCCCAAACCCTAACCCTCAAAATCCTAAACCCTACACTCTTAATAAACCGCTAAATACTAACCCCTAAAGTCTAATAAACGAATGGTGTACCAGGCTCCACTTTCTTTTCATTCCATCACTCCTGCTGTCAACTAACAACCTATCTGTAGACCTCAGTCAAGGGTCGCTCCCGAGATCGCAGCTGTCAAGCCATTTCCGAAGATGAAGGCGTCCACAATTCCCTGTTCCTGCGCTCGTGGCTGCAGTCTAGGAGCCGGGTGTGGTGGTTACCGTTCTCTGGGGGCTTCCGAAAATCAGGCACCTTTTTGGGTGTAACCAGATCGAATGAGGCTTCTAGTATTTGTGTTTGGGGACTTGTTATGTGTCCCCCCGGATGATGGGAACTCCCATACTGAGTCACAACATCAGGATAATGTTGATCAGATGGATCAACGAGTGTTGGGATTTGGGGGATCTGTTTTTGGCCACTTGCACCCCATGCCAGACTTGCCCCCACTTGCCCCAACTGCCGCACCTTCTCCACTGACCCCATTTTGCATGGCTTTTCTGCACCCACCAGACCCTGGCCGCTGGGCGGAGCACTTGGGGCCATTAAAAACAATACACAATACACTAAAAAGGTCAACGTGCCACTATATAACCCCTATATAAACCTAATACTACCCCAATGGGTACCTATATCCCCCTGAACAACAACACAGGCAACTTGCCTGGTTCCCCACCCTTGCTCATGCCAGCTACACCCGCTTAGGGACCGTGAATCTTGCAACCTTGTTCAACAGCCAGGAAGAAGCAGCAATTCAACAGTGACTCTGGCTGTATGATCCTATGCCCCCTACAGTGCACACTTAAATAAAGCAGCTATAGGTGGCTTAAAAGCAACAGAAAGACCCCAATGGAAGAACTGAGCAGCGACATTAGGGAGGCAAGTGTGCGAGCGCCAGCTCTTCAATCAACTCTATTCTAATACAATAGACCTGAAAGCAGGTTCCAATGACAATCTTTTGAATAGGGGTTGCAGGGGTATACCTTTTGATGCTGTAGTTCTCCATATGCATACATGTACATGTACTTCATTGATTATGAGGGACCATTTTTGGTAATTATCAGGCTTCCATGTTGTTAGTGGGACGTGCGCAGTAGGTTCATCCGCATTGTCTAATATATCATCTAGGCTAGGGGACAAGGGGAAGCTAGCTTATCATCGTCTTACATCGCAAGAAAAAGGGGTGAGCTTGGGCAACGCAATCTCTATGGGGCTGTAGCTGCTGTTTGATGAAGGACCCTCGCCTAGTCACTTCCACGCTCCTCTAAACCTTAAACCCTGAACCCTGAACCCGAAACCTTAAGCCCGAAACAAACACACCAAGCTTCCCCTGACTCCTTCTGAATCACAGCCCGGACGTTGGCTTGCTGTTAGGGAACGTGTGGCGCAGCTACTGTAACATAGATATGTACGGGACATACTAAACAGGGCGTCCTGGCACTTGCAAGCTGAAATAAGTTCCTTAACAGAAAGCCAGTAAACCAAACCCTAAACTATAAATCTTAAACCCTAAACCTTAAACCCTAAATCCCAAACCCAGGAAACGTCATACTGAGACCCAAGCCCTCGCAATCCTGGCAAGAAAGAAGGATTCTTCTTGGCTTTAGGGTTGAGGGATTACCACGACCTCATAAGTAGGCAAAGAATGGGCCTAAACATGCAAAAAAGGTCAATAAGGTCCAATGCTGGATACGCTTGGGTTCAGGTAGGATTTTGCCCTAAGATTGTGTAATGGTAGTCTGAAGTCGCCGACTTCAGGGTAACCCTAAGCCCCTAAACCCTGAACAACCCCCCCCATCCCAAAAAAGAGGCCGCATGCTTGATATGCACCGAGAACCAACGTGCCACACCACACGGGCTCAAGCGGAAATTGCCATGATGTAGGTTCCTTGTTTGGCTAGTATCCCCTTTAAATTCAAGGTGATGTATTCCCAGCGGTCCCTTCTTTACAACAACCCCCACATGCAGTTACAAGGAGCACTGTTTGCAGCAGTAATACATACCAGGAAATTATGGATGAGAACGTGCTGACACAAGTATTGCTGAACAAATGAAATCGATGTGCAGTACCCTGCCTGTTAACAGGAAAAGAAAATGCGGCATGGTAACCCTAGGAGTACTGTCGTTTAGAATAGTCAGCTGGATACACAGCTCTAGCCCCTCGAACAAGCAAACAAAACACATTCTTGGTAGCTGTCACGACTACGTGATAAGGAACATTGAACGTGTTTCTGTGGAGTCTGCGGACTGTGGCAGCATTTAGTTACACAACAAACACCAAAGCTTTCTCAAGCATTACCTACCCAGGGAGCGCAATACCCCTTGATTAAGGAAAATACCCTAAATGGTACTAAGGTCCTTAATTGGAGTAAGCTATATTCCTTGTCTATTCCTTAACTAAGGGGTATTGGGCTCTCCCCTAAACCCTAAACTCTGCCTAGCAAGGTTGGGACAACAAGTTCAATCGCGCACACAGCCCGGCGTTGCTAGCACTCTTTTCACAGTCAGCTAAGATGCAGTGCGGATGTGGGCTATTCCCAGAACTATGGGCCCCTAAACCCTAAACCCTAGACCCTGAACCCAATGGAACGCTAATTTTGGGAATTGCCCATGTGGGCGAAGAGGGGGGAAGGTGAAGAGCTGCCATTCTAGAACGACTACGGTTGACTGCCAGGTACCCAGGGAGCCCAATACCCCTTAATTAATGAACATAGCTTGATTCATATAAGGGATCTTAATACCATTTAGGGTATGTCCCTTAATTATGGGGTGTTGGGCTCCGTGGGTGGATCTAACAGTTGCGACAAGCCCATCTGGCTCAGAGCCAGCCCAGCTGAAGACTCTATCTACATACATATACATAACCATTACAATGCACACGCAAACTTCCTGACACCGCCTGTAGCTGAATAAACTGCCTGACCCCCACAAAACATGCAGGATAACAGCGTTTATTGGCTCCTTTCACGGGGCTCGAGCACCTACCCTAAACCCCTAAACCCCTAAAACCCTAAACCCTAAACCCATAAACCCTAAACCCTAAACCCATAAACCCTAAACCCCTAAATCCCACACCCCAAACCCCTAAAACACTAAACCCCTAAATCCTAAACCCTAAACCCCTAGAACCCTAAACCCTAAACATCTAAACCCCAAACCCCTAAACCCTAAACACCTAAACCCCAAACTCCTAAACCCTACCCCCCTAAATCCTAAACCCCTAAAACCCCTAAAACCCCTAAACCCCTAAATTCAAAACCCTAAACCCCTAAATCCTAAGTCCTACTTCAAGGCCCCCAGGTGGTCCGTCAAGACAGGCCGGCCCAACCTCGACGCAACTTTTCCAGAGCGGTCAAAGCAACCTGATGAGTCGATCTTTAGGGGTTTAGGGTTTAGGGGTTTAGGGTTTAGGGGTTTAGGGGTTTAGGGGTTTGGGATTTAGGGGTTTAGGGGTTTGGGGGTTAAGATCTGGGTGTCTACAGCTGGGGTTTAGGGACTACAGTTTAGGTTGTAGAGATTAAGGCTTAGGGGTTAGGGTTTAGGGTGTATGTGTAGGNNAACCCTCAACCCTAGACTCCAAACAACTCTAAACCCTCAACCCTAGAATAGCCAACGTTTACTAAGCTACAATAAGCCGCATTATTTGGTTTCAATGGCTTCCCTTTGAAGGTAACTTAAATTCAAGTTCCTTTATAGCAACCCGGAACAGATAGCTCTGAGGATTATGCAGGGCTTGCGTGTGAAGAGTACTTTGGTCTGCACCAGGGCTTTAAGTTCTTCGAAGTTGTCTCCAAACAGGGCTCAGCCCAGACAACTGCCGTCCTCATCGGGACTCGATGTCTGCGACTCTACAAAGGAGACCATGCAAAAGGATTCCGCACAATTTGCACAATGTAGGGCTCTTGAAATAACGAGAAAGAAGGACCCCAATAACGGAGAGATTATATATAGAGGGCTATATAGGTATTCATATACGAGGAATACATAGTCAATCTGGGACTCATGAACTCTGTAACAACTTGAAAGGTTTGAATCAAAATCCAAGCCCAACTCGCAACCTTTTTTTTTTTTTTTTTTTTCGTCGTACGCTGCCTTACAAACTGAAGCTATTCATCATCTCTTCTTGGGGCCCCAAAGGTGCCAAAGGTGCCAAGTAAGCAGCTTCGAATTAGTCAAGGCTACGATCCCACTTCCAGGAAGAATCGCCAGAGATACAAATTGGGCCCCCCACTCCCTAATTTCCCAACAACCCTTAAAGTAAGCACCTCAAACTCAAACTCTCTACCCAAAACGCCAACCCGAAGTAGTTTCCAATATTACCTCTATAAACCCTATAAGCCTTATACACCCT
>CAJNIZ010033436.1:2565-15803 GCA_905231905.1 Symbiodinium pilosum | reverse complement strand
TTTTCCCAATATAACCCTAATATAACCCCTACAACCCTGTAGATCCCTTTAAAGGGACCTAGGGTTTCCATTTTGTTTTCCATTATCCCAATATAACACCAACCCCAAGCATCCTAAGGATCCGGCCCTTGATGGCATCCTCGTCAGGAGCAAGAGCATGCACACTCAGGGGTTACAGTGAGGTGCCTCTCCAAAATTAATGCCCCTCGTCAAGATCTTTCTCATGCAGTGAGAATGATGGGGGGGGGGGTCTTTTGGGGGTGCACATCTCCTTTGATGGCCTGTCTTCCGAAATAGACTTCTTATGGCAGGCTGTCCAAAGTGTCGTCTCGCCTTGGGAAGCTAGCAAATTAGGGGCGGCATTGCAATTGTGACCGCGGCCGCAAACTGGTGCCACAATTTCCGTAAACCCTCATATCCTTTGCAGGGACTTTCACACTGTCAAACTTCATGTTTTCACAAATGCGACAAGGCAGCTACAGAGCTTTAATCCCCTCCCTCAAGAGAAAACCCGTCCATTGACCTAACAAAAAATCTTCCCCTCTCATATGCTGGTACTGCCTTCGACATGATTGTGATTCCTCGGGGGTTTCGTGATTTGGAAAGGATTTAATATGGGAGCCGTGCACAGGATACACAGGGAATGCTCCTATGCTAGGAGTCTTACTTGCGTCATCACCATGCGCGAATTCACTTTCAGAGTTGCTTCCGTCACTCTTCCTATGCTGCATATCATGCTTTGAAGGTTAACAAGGACGGTCAGAAAGAAAATGCGGTTGGGCGTCGCAAAGTGCAGTTTCAATTGCTTATTGCAAGTCTTGCCAGGCCGTTTTGCGAGTAAAAATGGAAATGCCCCGCTTTGGAAATGCCCCGCTCAGACCACGCCATTCACTTCATGATTCCTAGGGATGTTAGAGAGCCTGAAGCCCAAACTCGAAACCGCATGTGTTTAGCGCCCCGGGTTACTGCAACATGTTGCTGGGGCTCAAATCTGTGTCGGCCTTCAGCACCCTGCACGACAAATGCAATGCATTTGTATATATATGTATATATATATATGGGAACCTGCCTTTGGCCTTTGCTCCCAAACAGCAAACATGGACTCATCTTTCGTAGATGAGGTGATTTTAGGAAGCCCCTCCCAGAATTGGGACCCTTTTATAGTCATAGTCATATGCTACATATCATGTCTTTTCCAGGGTTGAGGTAGCTACAAGCACCTAACCCCCAGGAGGTTCTTTGCGCATGTGGACTAGACAATCAAGGATAGGGACGTTACCCAAATGATAGTAGTGGATTGTATAGGGGTTAGCATATGGAGATTATAAAGGGGTTATATAGGATTTGGAAATTACTCCAGTAGTCGAGACTCAGGCGGACAAGCAAAAGGAATATGACTTGGAGGCTTGGATCATGGTGTGGCTCCAGGGCATGGCGGGAAAGAACCTAAAATACATGCGGCGACCTAACTCTAAGGTTAGAGCGGCGACCTAATTCTAAGGTTAGAAGCATGGGCCCCTAATATGGGCCCCTAGGCCTTTTAGGGGGATTCTGGGATCCTTAAAGATACAAATAGGGTATGTAGTAGGTATATAAGGATCCCAGGGTTAAGGGCCCAATACTAGGGGCCCATGTTTTCAACCGTAAGCTAATGGAAATCAGTTTGGACCTTCCTCATACGAATTGAACGTTTCAGGTCATTCCCCCTTACACTAACAGTTACCACAATGGCAACCCTAAACCCCCTAAAACCCTAAACCCTTCAACCCCAAACCCTAAACCCTAAAGCCTAAAAACCGGAAACCCTACAACCCTTATGTAACCCTACAACCCTGAACCCTAAATAATAATAGTCCCTTAACAAGACCACTTAAAGGACAGTTACTGTCAGGACCCTGCAGTTGCGTACGCCATGGCGGTTTAGGGTGTAGGGGTTTAGGGTTCAAGGGTTTAGGGTTTAGGGGTTTAGGGGTTTAGAGGTTTACGGTTAAGGTAGAAGATGGTTGTCCGGGAATGAAATGATTTCCCTATGGAATATCCTTGCAACACTTACAGCACACCCTAAGTTGACCCCAAATTCTTGGCCTAGGCTCATACGTCAAGGGTGATTCGATGGCTTTGCCGTTGCCACCCGAAGATTTGCCTTCGCATGCGATTTCCAAACTGCAGTTTGATTTTCGGGCAAGGGCAATTTAAAAGCATCCATAGAAGTGGAGGTGTGTGGGGGGGGGTGCTCTTCAGGTCAGGCCGCAGCCACAACGACAGCAACCGGAAAAAGCACAAGCCAGCAAAATGTAACCTAAACCCTTAACCCTGTATAAGCTATATTTTGAACTAATAGTATCCCCTTTCATGACCCCAATAATGCTCCCCGATATAATCCCCTACAACGAGGTTAGACTGTAGTTCCCCAACCCTAAACCCTAAACCCCAAACCCCAAACCCCTATATCCCCTTAAAGAGGCCCAAAGAAGCCTAGCGACTAGGCTCCTAGAATGCAAGACCCTTCGAAAGAAGTCGGTTTAATGGGTTGCTTTTACTTAGGGTTTAAGGTCTAGGGGTTTAGGGTTTAGGGTCTAGGGGTTTAGGGGTTCAGGGTTTAGGGTATACGGTCCAGGGGTTTAGGGGTTTAGGATTTGAGGTCTAGGGGCTTAGGGTGTAGGGAGCTCAGTCAGCATGAGGGCACAACATTATTTGACATGTGAGCGATGGTACAGAATCCATCTAAGCAGGAAAGCACTTACGCTACAACCGGGCTATGCATATATGGTAGTTTCCCAAAATGGGCCCCCCAATGCAAACCCTCAAATAGCACAGTCCTTTTTATGGGATCCCCACAATGGTACGTACCCATAATGTTAGGACCCCCTCCACTCCCCTATATTTGTTATTATGGATAGCACTGCTGTGTCGCAATAAACCTACCCAGGACCCTGGAATTCTGAGGGCCATCAGTACCCCTTATAATATGTTTGCAAACTATAGTTGCTGTTGGGTCAATCCCCAGGGAATGGGTACCACAAAGGACTATTCCAGCACATAAAGGCCCTGTGAACTCCGTATCTAGGACTGTAGGGGGGACTGACCTACCTTTGCTCCATGAGCTCTCAAGTAGGTTTGTGGTTTCGGTAAAGGCTCTGGCAGGCCCATGCCCTTCCAATCTTTAAAGGTCCCTGCCAGGATTCAACTGCACTGGGATATGTGGGTTGGGCGCCTCACAAACTCGGGCCCCAGGCCTCAAAAACAAAGTCTGACTTTCAGTCTAGAATCGTAAAACATAATATACTTTAAGATGCTGTAATATAACATAATACAATACAGTAGAATATAGTATACTGCAATATAATGTAATACAATACAATATAGTATAATATTGCAACGCGAAGGGGTTCTCAAGACAGCCGAGCTCTGAAGCCCGAATTCTACAATTCTTAATGCCCCTGAACCCCAAACTCCCTTACCCAAAGCCCTAAACCCTATAAACCCCTTTAGTGAGTGCTGTATGATTACAGGGTGATAGGCTCGTTCATTTTGCCGCGATGCCGGCTATACCGCCCATTTCCGGACCGTTCGCCACGTCGCAGGGATGAGAGTCCTGCCGAAGCAGTTTGCTGGGCCAGGCTTAGACAATCAAATGATGGATGTAGGAGCTCCAAATGCTTCACGCGCTTTGCCAGGTACAGAAGACAAGTAAGGACTTCTCCAGGGTAGTTCTCCGCTGTAAGTAAGGGGCTGTCGTTGTATACGGTCCCTGTACGAGCGGCCCATTACAGGAGGGATCAGCAAAAACCAAGAGACAGAACTCTGATCCTAAACCCTAAACCCCCAAACAGCACTCGGAAACCCTTCAAATCGACAAATGCTGCAAATCAAGCATTTTGAAGCTTTTGCAGGTCGCCGGCGCTTCGCTTTTGGGAATTGTGTTGTTGGCTCCTTATTTGAATTCTGTTGGTTCTGGTTTTATGCGTTGAAGCTCAGCTGGTATTAAGAACATTTGATAAGATGGGTACTGATCAAAACACCGTGCCTTGCGCGTGCACGTTCCTATGCTGTCTGATCCGGAGGGTCTGGATCGCTGACTTGATCCAGAGGGTCCGGAACGATGACTGACTCTTGATGGTTCCCACAAGTGATACGGGGTGAGTATGTGCTAACTACTTTTTTGGGGGTCTGGAACGGGCATGGAACGGACACCCAGCTCGACGTCAATTCTGAGATGTTGCATTCCTTGGTCGAAATGGTAGTTTCCCAAAATAGGGGACCCCAATATAGACTCTAATATATTATAGTCCTTATTATGGGAATCCCCAAGAAGGTACCCCTAATTTTGGGAAACCCCCAAATGGAGGGGTCTGGAACGGAATTCAAGGACTTGCTCCGGATCTGGGTTTAGGGTTTAGGGTCCGGATGGTGATGTGCGTTTCTCCTTGTTCCGGATCAGGAACATGCAACGGAAGCTGTGTTTATATGAGCTATAATCTAAACTCCTAGTATCCCCCTTAATAAGCATTATAGTAGTCCCCTATATAATCCCCCTTATAAACCCCCATTAAGGAGTTTAGAATGTAGCTCATATGGGGATTCGGAGTCTTAGATTTATTTAGCCCCGGTTAGCGGTGATTGAAGGGATGGAAGAGAACATTGAAACTACCACGTTACTTTGGAAGTGTATAGGGGCTACTATAAGGATCCATTGCTTCATTTCTTGTACAATAAACCCTTAACCGTAAATCCTCAACCCAGAGGTAGATTCAGGCTTTTGGACGGCTTCTACGGGCTTCTACGGGCCACCCGACCTGATGAGTAGGGTACATCCTCACCACTCAACCAGGCCAACCAGGCTGGGTCTAGAGTTTAAGGACTAGCCCTATCACCCTTCAAGTGGTCTTTGATCAAAATGCTGGCTGGGGAAGCGGTTTCTCTTGAGCCCATGACAACCCTATGACAAGCCCTAGCTGCTTTCCGGATTTAGAGCGTTGCAGATGCCAACTGCGCAGATAATGCTCCTGCAATGGACACCCAGGGTCTGACCTCCCAAATCATGCGTCAACCAGCAGACCCTCTTTCACAAACAGTACCATTCCCTATATCAACCACCATTTAGACAGAGGTCGGGTGAGGTCGCTTTAAACTGCCCCGTTCAAATCTTGAGTTGACTGAGGGAACACCGCACACCCAAGAGTCGAAACAAACTGTTGCAGATCTAAATGGTAGCTTCCCTGAATAAGGGGACCCCAATATAGACCCCAAAATACAATCATCCTTATTATAGGGAGCCCTAAAATGGTACACCCACGCCCCTACACCTTGAACCCTCCACCCCAGCCCTACCCTAAACATCCGTAAGCCCAAAACCCCAAAACCTCAAACTCTGAACCCTAAAGCCCTGTACCCTAAACCCTGAGCCCTAAAACCTGAAACCCCCTGAACCCTAAGCCCTAAACCCTGACTATACTCCCCTGGACATCTCAGCCCATGGAGTCCCAAAAATAAGATCCCGTAGAGCCATATGGGAAATTATAAAAGGGTTTAGGGGGTTAGGGGCTTAGGGATAGGGCTTTAGGGTTTAGGGGTTTAGGGTTTATATGAGCCATTGTCTAAACTCCTAGTATCCCCCTTAATTAGCCCTATAATGCTCCCCTATATAACTCTCCTTTAAGGAGTTTAGACTATAGCTCATCTAAGGGTTATAATGCGTCTATATAGGGGATCTAATTTTTAGATCCTCCCACTGTCCTGGTAGCCAGAGGCAGCCTCATCCTCCGTTTCCAGCCTCGGTGTAGGCGTTAGGAGCAAGTTATTAGGGCTTGGGGTTTAAGGTTTAGGGTTTAGGGTTCAGGGCTTGGGGTTTAGGCCTTAGGATTTAGGGTTCAGGATTTAGGGTTTAGGATTTAAGTCTTAGGGGTGTTTGGGGCTTAGGTGGCTAAATAGCTACCAATAAAGGAAATTGAGATGGAAAAGGGTATGACACATGATATGGAAACTGGGTTTCTACACGTCCTTTTAGAGGTTCTGTAATGTAGAGAAGCCTGTAAGTAGCTACCAATATCTTTTGAGGTCTATTTGTGGCCAGGTTCACTGCTTCTGTACCAGGATGGGCTTTTTGGTTTGGTGTTGAGTTTGGAACTGTAGGGCCTGATAATTAGGGTTCGCTGCTAAAACGGTGATTTCCCCAAATTGGGGTACCCAAATATGGACCCAACATACTATAGTCCTTCTTATAGAGATCCTCAAAAAGGTACCCCTAATTTTGGGACACCCCCCAAATTGACCTTGGGCTGTAGGGCCCTCGGGGTTTCCAGGGAGTCCGCGTGGCGCACGTCGTGCGGAACCTTGGGTTTAGGGTTTACTAAACCCTAACCCTAGGTGAGCAATGGCACAACCATAGGGCTAAGTCGCACAAGAAGCGTTGAAAGGTCGAGCCTGGATGTTTAAGGATTTACTGTAGGGTTTAGGGTGTAGGGTTTAGGGTGTTGGGTATCCTTCCCGTGAGGACCCGGGATCATGTAACAACAGCAGCCAACACGGCACTTTCTTGCACAGGCAGACTCAAAGTCAGGTACCCTAAGGCTCCATGCCTATAAACAATACCTGCATTGGGCCCCAAAAGTCTATAAATACGACCTACCTTGGGCTATTTGGGGCCTTAGGGGTATGCTGAGATCCAAAATCCCTAAGATGCACATCCCTCTCAACGATGAAACTCAAAGGGAGCTTCAGAGTCCAGTGCTTGTGCCACATACCAGCCTACGCAGGGTATAGGGTTCAGGGTTTAGAGTTTTTTGATTTAAGAACATGATACTTTGAACCAGATCTAACGATCTGCCCCTGCCAGCATGCAGGACAGTTGAGGGCTGTCATGTGAGCTATAGTCTCAACTTCTAGTATCCCCCTTAATAACCCCTATAGTACTCCCCTTTATAATCCCTTATGTAACCCCCTTTAAGGAGCGTAGACTCTAATACACGTAGTAGTACAACACCCCACGATCCTTAACAGCCCACTGCTGGTCCATGGCACCCTTGCGGAGGATGGCGTCACATAAAAAACTTCAACCCTCTCTAGACCTCGAACTTCCGTCAAGCAAATAACTGCCAAGACCCTTTAAACATGTCCAAAAGTCAATTATTTGAAGAGGGCTCTAGAGTTCAGGTCGCTGCTAGAAGCCCTTGAAAGCCCACTCTCTCCCCCAATGACTAAGGAAACAAACGTTTCAACTTTAGTATAGAGACCCAAAAAGGAAGCCCAAAAAGTTTAAAGTTCTTCTATTGGCTAAGTAAGCAGACCAAACTGCCCAACCGAGGCGCTCGTTGGCGTTGGCCTCAACCTCCCCGGCTTCGTTGACGGTGGTCTCCTTCAATTTCTTGGTTGCTGTTCAGGAACTAATCAAGGTACAATATTACGGGCACGGTTTCCTTACCGTAGCAGCTTGATTTGAATTTGTTAGCAGCAGCCTACTCAATTTTGTCGGTTGGGTTCTGGAGTCTTGAGGCTTCTTATTCTTCTGGGTTGCTGTTAAGTAAACTGAAACAAGTTTCCATAATATGCATGTAACCCCACTCCAGACCCGAAGCCCCATTTACAGGAACTGAGCTGAAGATCCGTCACAGCAACCCAGCAATTTCGTGGCTCTGGTTCTCATAGCTTGGGGCTCCTATTCAAACGTACAATAGTGATGTGCTTACCATTCATCCAACTTGTCCAAAGCCTGACACTATAGAACCATTTATGCTGGTGCATCTGCTGCTGCTGCCCTAAACCCTAAACCTAAATAGTAGCTTCCACTTTCTTTTCCATTATCCCAATATATCCCCTATATGACCCATAGCCTAAACGCCTAGTATTCCCCTTCAAAAGCTCTGTAGTAGTCCCCTAGATAATTCCCTATATACTCCCCCTCTAAGGAGTTTAGACTATGGCCTGTATATCCCCTATATCCCTAGGCCCCCCCCCCGCTATTAATGGGCCGTATAAGCCCGGGATCCCGCGGGTCCCTCCTATGATGGCATTGTCGTGTCAGGGACGATGAATGGCGCGTGAGGGTTTCGGTTTACGGTTTAGGGTTGTGAAGGTTCTCTGGTTGGTCCTTACAACAGGGGGTAGCCTATGGGCTGGAGATGTGTTGTAACAAGCCAGAAACATCCTCAAATAACTCTGGTATAATTGTAGTTTCCCAAAATAAGGGGACCCCAATTTAGGCACCAACATGCTATAACTAAAACCCCTTAACTATGGACCCCCGAAAAGGTACCCCTAATTTTGGGAACCCCCTTAATCTACGCTCCAGAGCCTGTTTTCAACAAGTGGGCACCGGCATCAGATTTTATCCTAAACCATGAACCCTGCACGCGTTAAAGTCGCTGCGAGCAGCTTTTGAAGTCAGAATGTATATAGAAGATCTTTAGACTCCAAGGTAGCTACGTAGAACCCCTCTTGGCCCCAGGTATATACTATATGGGTACAACCCCCAAAAGCCCTAAACCTTTGGGGAAGCCTGAACCCTAAACTACACCCTCAACCAATAAACCCCTGATCGCCCGCGACGAGCCACAGTCTCAACTCCTGGTATCCCCCTTAATATCCTTATAGAAGTCCCCTATGTGACCTCCTTATGAGGAGTTTACACAGTGGCTCAGATGATTCCTCAACCCCTACCCACGCCATCCTGCACCTTCTTCCAGAGGTCTCCGTAGCCGACCTGCAATCTCTTTGGGCCCCTGGATCTTGGACCCTAAGCAAAACCCTAATCCCTAAAACTGAAACCGTAATCCCTCAAACCTAAACCCTACAGCTTAAACCCTAATTCGAAATACCTAAAACCTAAATCCTAATCGCTGAAGCCGTAAACCCTTAAACCGTGTAGGGTTTAGGATTTGGAGCTTCGGGTTGAGGTGGAGCGTGTCATCTGGGATGCTGCCCGGACCTCAGAGCTACCAGCAAGTAGAATCCTTCCGAATCGCTGGGCCCAAAATTGAGTACCTTTGCGCTGTTTGGAGCCCAAGTTTCTCAAGGGGTCCGCCTTTGAACCCTAAACCCTAAACCCCAAACCCTACGCACTGGAGGCGTCCCTAGACCCTTAACCCGGTGAGCTGTGTCAAATGTGTCTGACGTGGGCTCTTGGAGCAGATCTGGAGGAAGTGCATAACTCAGGATGTTGTGACTCCTGCTTTGGGTTTAGAGCTTAAGGTTAGGAATGAATAGAAAAGACGTTGTTACAGCAGGCATTGATATTAGGGGCAGGGGGGTGTCAATATCAGGGGGAGGGGATTATAAGTTGGGTCCTGCCCCCACCCATTCACAGCCTATAATAGGCGTCATACTAAGGGCTCCATATTATACATATTATCCAGCTGCTAATGAGTGGAAGCAGTACCCAAATTCTACGTAGCCATGAACCTCGAAGCCAGGTCTGCTTACGTAAGCACTCAGCCCTAAACCGCAACCCCTACGCCCCCCACCCTAACCCCAAAGCCCTAAATCTTCAGTACTGCCCCCACTCAGTAACAGTTGGCCCATAATAATGTGGTTATATATAGCCCTTAATAGGACCC
The DNA here is from genome assembly GCA_905231905.1 of Symbiodinium pilosum. Classification (NCBI taxonomy): domain Eukaryota; class Dinophyceae; order Suessiales; family Symbiodiniaceae; genus Symbiodinium; species Symbiodinium pilosum. The sequence continues at coordinate 6,252 of CAJNIZ010033436.1, read as the reverse complement.
CTAATATAGACTGTGACTGAGTGGGGTACCCAACCTAAATCCCTCCTCAATCCGAGCTCCCCCAAACGCAACCTAAATGCTGTCTCACTGTAGAAGCCTACATGGCGGTTTCTCAAAATTCAAGGAACATTTGTTTGGGGTCCCTATAATAAGGACTGTAACAGTTTGGGGTCTATATTGGGGGCTCACTATAATAAAAGGAAACTAGGACAGGACTGCGGGGACGTACATGCTATAGTTCCATACCCCCAGGGCTCCGAATAGCACAATGTAGCTACAATCTATATAATTCATGGCCCAAAGTGGATACCGGGTGATACTCTAAAAGCCCACCAAAAATGAGTTCTGAAGAGTTTTCCTTATACCCAAGTAGGAGATACGATTTGTCATATGAAAGTACCACCTAGGGTATTACTTAACCCTAAACCCTAAACCCTGAACCCTAAACCCTAAACCCTAAACTCTTAACCCTAAACCTGAAACTTACTTATGGGCTTGGAGCCGCATATTAAGTTACTACTATTCTCACTATTCACCAAGGCACTTAGCACCCCTATAGGGTTTAGGGTTTAGGGTTTAGGGGTTTAGTTACCTTTTAGGTACCTGTGATAGGAATATCGATGGATCCCAACAAGTTAAGCGTCTAAGGCCCTAGCTGCCTAGCTAAGTGCCAAGGAGCGCTACGATTCTTACGGCTATTACCAACCTAAACCCTTAACCCTCAACTCTGAACCCTAAACCCTCCACCCTCAACTCGGAACCATAAACCCTCAGCCCTAAACCCTCAACTCTAAACCCTGAACCCTACACCCTCAACTCTAAACCCTCAACCCTGAACCCTTAACCCTAAACCCTAAACTCCAAACCCTAAATCCTACACACCCTGTATGCCAGTTTGGGCGAAGCTGCGCACTTGTCCGAATACTTTGGCATCTCTGGCCTAAGAATGGAGAATCAAATGGAAAAGAGACTGGAAAATGACATGGAAACCCTAGGTCCCTTTAAAGGGGTATGTAGGGATATATAGGGTTATTACCCAATAATGGAGAATCAAATGGAAAAGAAAATGGAACATGACATGGAAACTGGGATTATAGGGTAGTTTACAAGGGTTATATTGGGGTTATATAGGGAAAAATGCATTGGCATCTCTGGCCTAAAAGCTTCTGGGCTCCAGGTTTGGGTTGTCGGGGTTCAATGGGGTTTGGGGTGCAGGGTGTAGAGGTTAGGATTCAGGGGGTTTGGGTTAAGGCTTGTGGTGTAGGGTTTGGGGTTGAGGGTTTAGGGTGTAGGGTTGGGGGTTATACAGGGATAATGGGAAATACGACGGAAACTACAGTGCTATAACATCTTGGGCTAATATAGGGAACAATGGAAAATACAATGGACTCGACTCTTTAGGGTTTAAGGGTTTAGGATTCACGGGGTTACATGGCCACATTATGTACGTGGGGGGATTGAGATAATGGAAAAGAACATGGAAACTACCATTCAGGGTTTAGGGTTTAGGGTGCAGGATTTGGGGTTGAGGGTTTGGGATTTAGGGTTTGGGGTTAAGGGTTCAGGGGGTTTGCATGTGGTGTGTATCTTTTTCCCTTAGATTCTCCACTACTGGGGGTAATATCCCTGTATACCCCTTTGAGGAGACCTAGGGTTCGCCACTTCATGTTCCAGTTGCTTCACCATTGGATTCTCCAGTATCATGAATAGATTCCACGTTCTTTTCCAATCTTCCCATACAGAGGAAACCAAATCTAAACGAACATGGAGTATGATATGGAAACTGGGCTTGCCTGGATCGAGCTCCAAAGTAGCATAATGACCTCTTCTTGCCTATGTTTCTACGTGGCACTTAGGACCCCAACTAAGGGTTAACCCTGAACTACCAATAATAGGAGTATACGGGAATCTCAGTAGGTTAAGGGTCTAAGATCCAAGCTGGGTCCCAAGGAGGTTGTGCGTGTTGAGCCATCCTCTTGCGTTTGGGGTGCAGGTAGGGCTCTACCGCTGCGATTCAATAGGGTCCAGGGTCGGATGCGACGTCGGTGAGAGTTTCGTGTTTGGGTTAAGGTTTGGCCCAGCCTCAGCCCTAGTTACACGCAAACAAATCCAAAACCCGAAGCCTAGACCATATGAGCCATAGTCTAAAGGGGGTTGTCTAGGGGAGAATTCTAGAGGTTATTAAGGGGGATACTTGGAGTTTCGATTATGGCTAACCCAAGTTCTAGAACCTATGCACTAAATCTGCAGTGCTCAAAGGGTGGATAGTATCAAACTCAACCAACCTTCACCTTAGGTTCAGGAATATGATGTTTGTCAAGTACTGACATGTTGTGCCTGAAACAAAAGGTCCTGTTGCCATGCTGGTTCAGGATTTTCCGAGGCTGGCGCGCGCCTGCATACTAATCTGCGTTGGAAGGACTTGCAGCACAACATCCCTTCGGAACCCCCCAGTCTGGGCTTTTACATTGCAAGTTGGCTTACTGGTTCTCAGTGGGGAGTATGGGAAACAATCCCGACAAAACCCCCTTTTGGTATATTCCCTACTAAGGATCACAAACCCTAAACCCTAAATAGTAGATTCCATTTTATTATCCATTATCCCGAAAATAACCCCTATATAGTACATTCCCTTATTCCCTACTGAGAACCAGTGAGTGAGCCCTAAATCCCAGTTTCCATTTCATTTTCCATTTGTTGTTCCATTTGATTCTCCATTCTTGGGGGTCATGTTCCAAAACCCTAACCCCCAAATCCTAAACCCTAACCCCCAAACCCTAATCCCTAAACCCAGTAAGATGAGGGCTTGCCTAGTACAACCACTATATACAGTAGTATATTCCCTCATTCCCTATGAAGAACCGGTAAGATAGCCTCTGGAGCCTGGTCATGAACCAAAGAAGCATTCTGGTGGGACGAAGGTTCTGCTGAGTGCGAGCTTCACGCTGCAGAGGGTTTAGGGTTTAGGGTTAGACATTAATTGCAAACATAAGCCTGCTTCATTAGGGTTTGGGGTACAGGGTTTAGGGTTCAGGGTTGAGGATCGATGCTATACGCTCTAAGCAAAGGATCTTGAGAAAGAACCTGAACAGCTAGGATATGGCCTGGAGTATGTTCAGATATGAATGTATAAAAGGGTTCCGAGAGATGATGGGTAGCTTTCAGGGGGAATCCGTCATCAACAGCTAAGACAGGTGCCCAGTCTAGGCTTGTTCCAGCCTCTGCTGTCTTTGGGCATGAGCCCCTATGATGACATCAATTTCATGCTCCATCTGATTTTCCATTATTGGGGTAATATCCCATAATCCCACAACCTAAACCATATGTACTATAGTCTAAACTCCTAGTATCCCCCGTAATATGCCCTATAGTAGTCCCCTATATAATCCCCTATATAACCTTTAAGGAGTTTAGACCCTAAATCCTTAATCCTAAACCCTAAGTCCTAAATCCTAAACCCTAAATCTCCTGTATAATCCCCTGTAAGGAGTGTAGACTATAGCTCATATGGCTACAATCAGCCTGCCAGGACTTGATCCTGCTTGCGGACAGGGAGCTCGAACGTTGCCAACGCAGGCTTCTTCGGAGCCTCGGATTTAGGGATTTAGGGATTTAGGGTTTAGGGATTTAGGGATTTAGGGTTTAGGGATTTAGGGATTGAGGGATTTAGGGTTTAGGGATTTAGGG
>CAJNIZ010033425.1:57744-70768 GCA_905231905.1 Symbiodinium pilosum | reverse complement strand
AGCTCTGAGAGACCAAGACCAGAGCAGCCAATTTGTTTTTTCCGGCTGCCCCCCCCCTCTGGTCTTGGTCTCTCAGAGCTTCCCTGGATCATCCTAAAGCTTTTCCAGCACCTCCCACATTTCTATGGAAATAAGAGATCTCCCTAGAGGACTTTTTCCTGAAACCTAACAATACATAGAAATGAGTCAGGATTTGTATTCCTAAACCCTAAACCCAGGTGTTGTTCAGTCCAGCAAAGCAGCACCCGAAGGGTCGCTTGAGGCCAGCACGGAGAAGGCCTGTTGGGTTTTGATCCGTCGGGGTTTCAGGGTTCAGGGTAGCTGTCACCCCGACATTACTGGCTTTGGGTTTAGGGTTCTGAAGCCCCAACCAGAGCCGTATTAGGGAAGTTAGAGGCTTTGGAGTGGGTTATAGATAGGCTCATAATTTGGCTCCATCCTCCAAGTCAGGTTTCGGTCTGAGGTTTTCGGGCACCCTAGAGACTAAACCATGTCGAGTGAAGACATTGGACGGTTGGTACAAGAAATCTTGCGTGACCCTAACAACCGTCGACTTTGGGGCCAGATGTTTTCGGGCTGGCCTCAATGCGGTCTGGCTTAGATATCCAGAGCCCTGGGAGGATCCAACAAGGAGATTCCATGTATAGGGGTGTCCCAAAATTAGGGGTACCATTTTAGGGGTCCCAATAATAAGGACTATAGTATTTTGGGGTCTATATTGGGGTCCCCTTATTTTGGGAAACTACCATATAGACCCACTATAAAAACCCCGTATAATTCGTAGATAAGTTTAGGGGATCTAATTTTTAGATCCCTTTGGGGGTCTGAGGAGTTTTTGGAGCGCTGGTTTAGGGTAGAACTGGGAAGCCAGTAGACCGTAGTCAGTGTCCTATTTCTTTAGTCTACTTTGGATTGCCCAGAACCTTGAACCCTGAAAACTGGGGTGAACAAAGTGACTAGTGTAGAATCCTGAACAGTACTTGAGCAATGTTTAGGTTTTTCGTGTTTATGGTCAGCGTCAGATCTTCCTGGGGCCGCGTCAGTTTGCAACAGGCGCGGGCGACAGTGCAACACTAATTTTAGAAAAGGTTCCAAGGGTTTTTGCCACGGCTCAATTTCCAATGGGGTTTAGGATTTCGTGTTTGGGGTTTAGGCTTACTGCTGCTATCCTACAGCAGTATAGCCGTACTCCCAAACATCCGGAACCTCCATCTTGAGCCCTGCCAGGGAATGATATGTGGGCGGTTCCAAATTCAAATGGTGACGTCTTAGATACTTCTTGCTTTGCATCCATCGACTGAAATTTCTTGGCAATGCGCCAAGATCGAAGTCCCCCAGGCAACCGTCCACGGGGTTTAGGCTTTTGGGTTTTGGGATTCAGGGTTTAGGGCGTCACGCCATTGACCTCCAAACCGTAAACCCCCAAAACCAAGTGCTGGACTCCTAGAATCCTTGTTGCAGCTGCACTGAGCAAAAGATGCGTAAGTATCGGTGATTCACCTCAGAAACCTCTACATACGCCTAGTCTCCATTTTGCGTTCCTTTTTCTCTATCTGATGCTCCGCTCTTGGGGGTAACATCCTTAAACCCAACCCCTAAACCCTAAACTTCCTAAACCCTAAAGCGAACGATTGGGAAGGTCACTGCTGAAGCAGCTAAGATGGCGGACTCGCCGCAGTGTCCAATCTGCTTGGAGGAGCTCTACTAGCTATTGGACTTGCCTCTGGGTTTAGGGTTTAGGCTTTAGCAGGGGTCTAAATAATTACCAAGATCATGGTTCCGTATTCTTTATATAATTATGGTCTATGGTACCTCAAATGACCTCAGACTGGTATTGGTAATTATTTAGGCCGCTGTAGTAGCTATTGGACTTGCGTCAGTTAGCAGGTAGGGCTTCAGGGTGGGTTGTACAGGGGTTTAGGGTTTCAGGGTTTAGGGGATGGGGATGTATCCCTGGGCTTGGGAGACCCTCTAGGGAACATCTTTGGCAATGTAAGGCCCATGTTGGAGTTAGCTGAGGGGTACGATATTAGGGATAGTGCATAGTGCAGCCCAGGATCTCTTCATCAATCAGGGTTTATGACTTGGGGTCTCGGGCCTATTGCGCCAGGACTCGGGTTCAGGGTTTACGAATCAAATGCACCCGACGTAAGCGTGTAGCCCTGATTGAAAACGTACCACCATCTGAAAACCAACATGTTGTGGACAACTCGCGGAACCCCAGCCCTCAACCTTAAACCCTAATCTGGTCATAGCCGTCATGTTGGGCTCAGGGATTGCTGAGGGTTTACATGGGGAGTAGTGGCGGTCATGCCGTAACTTCTTTTAATTAGAATCGAAGCCTTGGTCGGGGGTTATGTTAATGGAGTAGCGTAGGAAAAGAGAAAGCTTCAGGAGTTGGATCTTGTTGTCTCGGATCCTTGAAGGAGGTGAAGAATTCAGACACATACACTCCCCCAAAGTAACATGGAAACCCATAATAGCCCCATTTTAGAGGAGCTGTAGTCTTTATTGGGCCCCTTTCGGGTTTCCATCTGAGTTTCCAGGAGTGTGCCCGCTTGTCCCAGCCAGAGCCAGAGCCTCTCTCTAATGGCAGAGACAGTTTATATTGTAGTACATTACTATGCTATATTCTAGAATTTAATGCTTGAATATACCCTAATGTACTATAAAGTACTATATTATACTATACTCTAGTTGATGCTATTGTCTCATACCCCTCGCATTGTGACGCTAGTTGCAAGCCCTTTTCTGGCGATGCCGTCCCCTCGTAGTATATGAATTGATAAACACTGACAGGGATCCAGCTGCTGTACCCCTAAACCCTAAACCCTAAACCCTAAACCCTAAACCCCCTACATTGGGCATATTTCCAGGTCATGGCTCCGAGCTTGTTTTTCCAATGAGTCGGCAACTTGCGAACCAAAAAACCTAAACCCCGTTGTTCCACAGGTTTTTCCCTTGAAGGGTTAGGGTTTAGGGAATATTTGGGATCCTTGAACCTGAGCCTCTAGTCGGATTGTGCGATCGGAAGCTGCAATCTATGATAGGACTCTGGGAGCCTGATGATTTAGGGTTTGGGGTATAGGGTTCAGGGTTTAGGGGTTCAGGGGTTTAGGGTTCAGGGTGCCAGCCCCACCCTAAGACCCTAAACTCCTAACCGCTAAACACCCAACCTTACAACCCTTAATCATAAGCCCTAAACCCTGAACCTAGAGTTTGCTCACCAGGACTTTTCCGACGCCGCGGAGTCTGAGGACATATCAAGGCTCCCGCAACACTTGTTGGATTGGGGCCTTTGTTGCGGCGGTTCAAATTGGAAGAGACAAAGGATGTATATGCGGGCGGTTTCACAAGTGGACCATCCGACCTGGAACTCAAATGTCTCAAGTTTGCGTAGCAATCCTCCTGCGCTTTACCAAGACAATAGATATCACTGTAATGTGGTACCACCAACGCCGCCACCAGCGACGGCACCATCACAACCACTACAAAAACTACTGGTACTGCAGTTACTACCACCGCTGCTACTACTGCTTCTGCTGCTGCTACTGCTACTGCTACTGCTGCTACTACTGCTACTACTACGTCAACTTCTACTTTTATTTCTACAATACAACTACGACAACCACCACGACGATGACTGTTACTGCTGGTGCTACTGCTGCTACTGCTGCTACTGTTGCTACTTCTGCTACTGCTGCTGCTACTGCTATTGCTACCTCTATTATCTATTGCTAATGGTATTGCTGTTACCACGCCCTAACATCGTAAGCTCTAAGTCTGGAACCCCAAATCTTGAACCCTAAAGCGTACAGCCTTACCCAAGGTCTGTCATTGTCAACTTGTCGCTGCCGTGGCGTTAACGTAAGGTTTGTTTGAGGTGTACGTGTGAGTGTGAAAATCTTTGTGCAGCTTTTTGTGGACGCGCGCTTGTGTTGAAAAACCTGCAGCCTAGTTGAGGTTTAGTTTTGGACTCTTATCATTTTTATGTATTCAGGTTGCATGGAATGCCAGAAAGAGTTTACTTTGCAAGAGTTTTTTTGCTAGCAATATGGCGCTCAGGGTTCCTATGAAGTTCTCAGCAGGGTCCACTAAGAGGGATTCGGAGTCTGCCTCTTCGAGAGGTCATCAGAGTGGCAATGCACACGTTGGCACTACCTTTCACGAAGCCGCGCGCTACTCCTAGTCCCCCTTAAGTAGAACCTGGCTTTGGGTATATTATAGTAAGTTCCACACGTACCCCATATTCTATCTATCTAAGAGGGACTATAGCCCCTAAACCCTAAACCTAAGTAGTAGTTTTCATTTCCTTTTCCATTATCCCACTATAACCCGTAGTGTTGAAGCATCTTTCTTCCCTCCACACATGCAGTGGCCGTGCATGGAGCTGACATGACGTAGAAGCCGTCTAAAGAAGTTGAAGGAGGCTTGAAATATTTCCCGATATAGTGTTATACGGGGTTCTACAGCGTTATATAGGGTTATATGGGGCTATATGGGGTTATGTGGGGTTATATGGGCTTATGGAGGGTTAGAAGTTAGCAATTTGTCTTGGTGATGCCGCTCCAAGGCAAAGACAGCATCTAACACCATGAGAAAGGAAGCAAGGCAGTTGGCAAGCTGCGCGCCAGGACTTTGATTTGCAATCACTATTTTCACAAAGCCTGCCTCAAGGCGCGGAGACATGTCATGTCCAGTTTACTTGTGGGACTTTCTTGTTATGGCCTTACTTGGCGGTTCATGAGCCGTTAGTTATCTACTACTTGCTTAAGACCCACCCCCCAAAAAAATAATATTCCTATATTGGCCTCATAAGGAAGAATATTTGTATTTTTCCGGTGGTTCTTACGCAAATGGTAGTTTTAGTTGAGCCCCTAAACCCCTAAACCCCAAAACCCTAAAGCGAGTCCCAACATGACATGCTTGCAATTCCATTTCTAGCCACTCGTGCCTATGAGCCCTCGCTTCACAATCCTTCCTAGCAACCAGAAGCTTCATCCTCCATAGACCTCAAACCCAAAACCCAAAACCGTGGGCAAAGATCACGTCCTACACCCTTGGTGAATCAGGTCTGCAGAGTACACTCCTCCAAACGAACACAGAACTTTATCATAGTATAGTCCCCCTTAAATAGATAGAGTATGGCTTCGGGTATATAATAACAAGATCCCCATATACCCCGTATTCTATCTACTTAAGGGGGACTATAGTGTTCTATTTGGGGATACTACGCAACCCAACAGAGCGAGATTATGTTTCCTTTTTTGGGTATAGTATTTTATGTAGACAGGTTATCTTACTGAGTTCACCCACAAAGAAGCGCTACTCATATGGGGGATTCGGTTTAGGGTACAAGGCTTAGGCCCCCTGCCTTGTATACACTAATTATAATCCTGAGTATATGTACCTCCAAAACCATTTAATTTCAAAATTCCATAATATAGCCCCCTACTGCAAGGACACGAACCTTTGAGCTTTGCAATCCCTTTTAGGGGTTCCATGTTAACTTTGGGGCGGGAACTCAAGCATTCTTGATCGAATTCCGCCGTGCGACGACTTACGGTTGTGAGTAGGGAATAAGGGAATACATTATATCATACCCTACGCCCTAAACCCTATATGGGGAGTGTATAGGGATTTTGTTCCCGTTAGTCCTGACCCACCAGTACGACAGAGCAGGACTGGCTGCAAGTGAATCGAGACGCTTGGCTCTTGCAATCAGACACGGATCTACTTCTTAGTGTTTAGGGTTCATGGTTTGGGGTTTGGGGGGTAAAAGTATAACCCCCAATGGTACCCTATTCTATTATCGGGTGATTTCTGGTAAAGGTTCCTCCTTACCAGATCCTCCCCAGGGTCTGCATTTTCGTGTTGTCAGGAATCAAAGACAAAGCATTCAGGCTTTGGGGACCGCGTGCTACGGCATAGTTTTCCAATGAAGCGGTTTAGGTCTAGGGTTAACGGTGTTTTGGCTTCGATCAGGGCAACAGGATCTGCCTCAGCGGCTGGAGCAGCAAGCCTATCTCAGGACTGCCCGCTGTGCCGACAAGACTTGGCAAAGCCAACTGGATTGGAGGCCGGGTAGAAGCATTCTGGACGAATCCTAGAGAGTAATTAAGATTTTCGTGTCTGAATTGGAGAATGTTACAAACAGTGCCGGCGCCTATGCTATCCTTGATCTCAAGAGAACGTGCTGCCTTGCGAAAAGGATGTTGGCTCGGCTTTTGCTCTCCTTGCCCTCCATTGAATCTGCAGTCTCCTTGGGAAGTTTCTCGTTTAATTTAGTAGTGGAACCCTTGGGAAGTATTAGGAAAAAAGTTGTATTTATAGGCCTAGGGGGATTACGGACATCTTCAATTGTGAAGTGGATTCTGCCGTTGAATAGGATCGCAGATAAGTACCACAGGTAGCACTAATGTGGGAGTATGGGGTTTTGCGTCATTGACAATCCCCTTGTCGTGGCTTTGGATGCCAAACAAAGGGCAGCTGGAGCGTGCAAATCGCTGCAGTATGTTTCCTGTATATTCCTTTTGTGCTTACCTCAAATGTCCTGAAAGTTTATGTCAAATACGGTTGCTGTTCTTATCCCTCTGGTTCACCCAAAACCAACCCCCACACCCTACACCTTAAACAAACCCTAAGGAAACTAATGTAGACCCGTGATCAATAACCCTTTCCCCTTGATAGGGATTTTAATTAGGATAATAGTAGTAAGGCACTTAGAAGGAGGGGGTCATGGTTCGAAAAAGCTTTAAAGCTATGCGCACATGGGAGTCTCTCAAAATTTCCCTTCGGAAGGAAAGAGGCAAGTTTAGGGGTTGGGGCTAAGGGCATAGTTCCCATGTTTTGAGAAACCACCCTAAACCCTCAACCGTAAGCCCTAAGTCTAAGCCCTAAACCCTAAACCACAAAAACGCGCCGTCATTCTACTCACCAATGATAACAACAGGTGAGTAGTATGTTATTTGGGGATACTATGGTATCCATTATAGACTAAGATTAGATCCTCCTTTTGGGGTATAGTATTTCATATATGGAATATTATCTTACTAGGTTCAACCACCAAAAAACACTACTCAGGTTCTCATCCAAATATTCTTGTTGGTTCGGCCTTGGTCCGACAGTAATCACCTGGCCCTTAGGGTTTAGGGTTTAGGGTTTAAGGTGCAGGGTTTAGGGTTTAAGGTTTAGGGTTTGAGGTTTAGTGTTTAGGGTTTAAGGTTTAGGGTTTAGGGCCCCGAACATCAAATTTTAAAACGCCCGCCCCCTAACCTCAAATATTCCCATTGTGATTTTTTTAATATGTTGAGAATACTTTCATGTTACGGGGGGTGGGGCGTGTTAACGTTAGGGAGACGGGGAAGGGAATAGTTTGGATGAAAGGCGTTGCCGGCGGAGTCAACCGAGAGCAGGGCCCTGCCGGTCTGAGGAGAGCTGATTCCAGGGTTTAGGGTTTCAGCGTTTAGGGTTCCAGGGTTGTACCCCTAAGGTTGGACCCTTGAAAGGTAGGAATCCCAAAACCCAGGGGTACAACCCTAGGGGTACAACCCTAGGGGTACAAGTCTGAAACCTTTGATTATGATGTCAACTGCTGCCGTTGATTCTATTTTAGGGTTCAGGGTTTAGGGGTGGATGAGGAAATCTTGCGCCGCCCAAGATACCTTACCCTAGGCACCCATAATCTTTTAGATTTTTTGGGTTCTAAGTGGTGCAAGATTTCCTCCATCCCAGGTGTGATAGTTCTTACTGATCAGACATCCGAACAGTTCCTGCACTTCACTACACTTTCTGCACGGCAAGAACTATTGCCGGGCACAGTGCTGCCACAGCCGCCGCCACCAACACGCCACCATTGCCACCGCCGCTGCTAGCACCGCCGCAACCATCCGACGCCACCTACCGTCACACCTTCCGCCGGCGTCGGCACCTGCAGCTGCATTGGCAGCGGCGGCAGCAGCAGCCGCCGCCGCCGCCAGCACAGCAGTATTTCCACAGCGGCAGATCAAAGTGCCATGGTGCTGGACTGCTGCGCGTGTCATGCGTGGGGGCAGAGATTTGGCAATTGCACAACTGTCATGATTCAACTACACACTTCGTTCTGCAGGACATGGCAATCATTTTCCATGCATCGCCACTTGAAGAGCGGCGCTGCATTGGGAGCTTTTTGAGGTTGCATCATGTTGTTGCTCTTCATTGTCTTCCTTGGCACTGTTCTGCTTCTGCGGTGGGCTTCGACATTGTTATCTCAAGTGGGATATTGAATAGCAGAGGGACAACATATTCAATGCCAGTGCTAGTGCAAGGATCTATACTGTCCTTAGGATTTATTGTTAATTTTCATTATAGTAGAACCCTGAGGAAATATTAAAAAATGGTATTTTTATTGTAGGTCTAAGGAAACTGCAGGGATTGCGCAAGGCATTGCATTGCTTCGTAGCCTTCCAAAGTTTGCAGCTGCGGTGACGAAGGCTTGGATCTGCAAATGCTCTCCATTCCCCAGAGAGCCCAAAGCTAAGGAATTTGGCTCGAACCATATGAGGGATCCTTGTACCATTTAGGGTCTATTCCATAATAAAAAGGTACATGTTTTAAAGGGATGCTAATACAATTTAGGGTACATTCCTAAACCCCAAACCTAAACCCATCAAAAGGTCTTGGGCTCTCTGGGTCTCCGTAGACTATCAGAGCCAGGGGCCCTTCCATCATCAGGACAACTGATGCTTAAAGGTTTAGGGTTTAGGGGTTTAGGGTCTAGGGTTTAGGGGTTGAGGCGGTTTAGGGTTTAGGGGTTTAGGGTTTAGCGGCAATGAGGTGGGTATTGCTCAACATTTGAGTCCCCGCGCAGGCGCGCGAAAACATGATGAGGAGCTGTATGAGGGCCCCCAAAACTGGGATCCATGGTTCAGACAAACCTCCACATTCTGGTGAGGCACGGCGGTGGCGCAGCCTCTTTGTTGTTGGGATCCCATGATGTGGACTTTGCACGACTTTGCACTATCAATTCCCCCGGGGTTTGCTCTCTTCAAGCTCAGCAGATTGGAGCCCAAAGCTACTTACTGGGGGTTTGTAGGGCATAGGGAAATATATTACTTACTGTATATGGGGATTACAGGGATTGTATTCCTTGATTCCCTGCTGTGAACCGGTAAGTTCTGACATACCATGTCCGCATGCCGTGACTCACAAGCAGACCAGCGTTTCCTCTGCAAAGGCAGAGATCACGTAGCTCGTCACGCGCAAGGATGATCCAGATGAAGCCATCATTCTGAAACTCCACAGCAAAGGCTAGGGGAAATCTTCAACCAGTATCCTGCCAGCGCAGGCAACTGCAGCCTCGTCTCCCGCAGCATCCTCTCAGAAAGCTCCTGCCCCTTCCGTTCCGCTTTATCTATCCCCGATGGTTCCCCTGTGATGCCAGATGAGCCTGCCGCGCGCGCGGCAGGAAGTTCCAGCGTCCAAAAAGCTGCCTGAGCATTTTGGATACTGCCTCCACTCTGTAACAGTTGCATGATATCTATAGTATAGGTTCTATATAGCCCTTAATATGACCCCTAATATTGACTGTTGCTGGGTGCGGGCAGTACCCAACTTCTAGTGCTGCTGGGAAGCAGACTAGGCTCGTTGAGAATGCGTCCCAAACCCCTGAACCCTAAGTAGTAGTTTCCATTTCATTTTCCATTATCCCCATATGACCCCAATATATACACCCTATAATCCTTGTATAACCCCTATAATTCCTGTAGTCTCCATTTTCTTTTCCATTATCCCAACTGCAACCTGAGGGCTTGTTCATCTGTACTCTGAGGGTTTTAAGATCAAGGATCCTAAGGTCCAGGGCAAAGCAACGGTGCACAGTCATGACACGCGCAAATCAAGAACTACTATATTAAAATAGGGTATATATTGTGGTTATAGTCCCCCTTAGGTGGATAGAATTTGGGGTTTAGGGTTTAGGGGCCACAACGCCCGCGACGACCGCATAACCACTGCTGCTTATACTACAACAACGTAGTAGTTTCCATTTTCTTTTCCATTATCCCTAAATGACCTCAATATGTACCCTATTATACTGTAGCCCCAAGATATACCCTATTTCAATTCATAGCAGCAGCAGGAGGGGTAGGTGGTGGCGGCGGCAGCGCTTGTGGGGTATCTGGTAGTACCAGGAGGATGCAGGAGATTACGACTACGGTGACTAATAGCAGCAGTGTTTTGACAAGCAGAACAGCATTGTACAGGCTTTTGTTATTAGCAGCAGAGTACTAGATGCGAGGTGAGTTGTCCGAATTCCCTGTTGCTATATTTATGGTGGTTCCCATAATCAATATGTTGGACCTCTTTTGCCTGTAATCCTTCTTGGCCCCTTATTCCTTCCATGTGCTGGAGCAGGATTCCTGTGGGCGCGCGGCTCAAGGGGCCCGTTTGTCCTGCCAAAACTTTTTGCGTGCCCCTGGCTGGGAGGACTCATCATTCGTTCTGCCCATTGCCGGTAAAAGGATTTAGGGTTTATAGTGTACTTGTCATGGTGCATGGTGGCATGCTACTACCAACTTTTGCACTTTGACACCCTGGACTTCATCTTTTTCATACCTTGGCAGAAAAACACTAAACCCTTAGTGGGCAATCAAAGAGCAGGCAAGCTGCACTCTGAAGATACCGAAAAAGAGCAAAACATGTCTAATATCCTTCTATCCCCATGCATACCCTTTAATATTCCTATGTATCCCTTGATATCCATATATGATGTCTCCCTACGTACCCACATTATTGGCATTTTGTGGAACTGGTGACGTGATCATTCGATATACATGGCTTCGGCAGATGCTGCCCGGCATTGTTGCTACAGCTAGTGCTATTCACATCAGAACGTTCTCTATGCATGTCACTACTAACAAGGCCCCCTCCCTGTACTTTCGCAGGGTTTTTTAGGGGCCTCTTACAAACTAACTACTGTCGGCAGGAGATTTACAAGCTTGATACGGTTTAGGATTTCGAGGGTCTCGGCTCGACCTTACTTTGTGTTTGCTTCGAATACCAGAACATAAGATGATTAGGGTGATGCAGGACCTTGCGTCACTTTAAGCATAAGCAGGGTGGCTTGAACCTTGCGACATCAAACATGGTCAATACTCTCGCTGTGCGAAGCGACCCTGGGGAAATCCAGAGCTTGGTAAGGTAGGCATGTTGCCAACCGTAGGTGTAAAACAGCAACAGGACATTAGTTGGATTTTCCGTTCCCTGCCCTAAAGCCTACAAGCCGCTACATAACACAGCCTCGGGCTTTCATAAAATTGCTGGTTCTTGTCCATTTGGTTCTCCATTGTTGGTATCATTTGGGTTTGCGTTGCCTAGTTCAAACAAGTCCAAACATGCAGGTCGACAAAGACTACGCTCATCTGCACCTACCTGTTGACTTCCTGCTTGTTAGCATGGAATGACGGAGTGGATCTTGACCCTAAACCCTAAACCCTTAACCCTAAACCCCCCATTTCGGCACCAATAAACACAGCAGGTTTTTTCTTCTCCTTGCCTTTATTTGCTGCTAGCAACTAGCAGCTTAAATTCTCAAACTGCACCTAAACCCCTATAGTCCCCCTTAAGTAGATAGAATATGGCTTTGGGTATATTTTACTAAGATCCCCATATACCCCATATTCTATCTACTTAAGGGGGACTATAATCCCTAAACCTAACTTGCAAAATTTCGCATCTATTTTCGATTGCTTTAGCTTTGGTCTCTTCGTCTCATCATTACTACGGTTGTTGATAGGTGTAGGGTTTAGAGTGTAGGGCTGAGGCTTGGGATTCAGGGTTCTCTGCGTCCCACTGCTGTTATTTTGATTGCCACGATAACTGGCTATCTTTTGTTGCCGTGTGGTATGTTTTTCAAAGAAAGGTGGGGGCGCCGCAATGTACAGCAAGAAATGCAAAAATCCCCTCACGGCCCTGCTAGAGAAGCCTAAAAACCTGAGCCCTGAACCCTGAATAAACCCACCTAGAACCCCAAAACCCTCTAAACCCCAAACCCTGATAACCACAGTGAGCCCTTAGCACTTAACAACCGGTAGAAGTCAGGGACCCGAGATCCCCCCGTGTTAATTATTTAGGGTTTAGGGACCCAAAGTCGGAGACAAGATCAACATCCATCTAATCTGAAACCCATGTGAGCCGTAGTCTAAACTCCTAGTATCCGATTCATAAGCCCTACAGTACTCCCCGATATAATCTCCTGTATAACCCCCTTTAAGGAGTTTAGACTATATCTCATTTATCCCTCTAACATAGGTACCATTGCTCCTTAAAAAGGCCCCCCCAAAGCCCAGGGTTCAGCTTTAGGGTTTAGGAGGGCTCAGGGTTCCATGATCGTCTAAGTCTATCAACCAAACCTAAATCCTGAACCCTAAACCCCTAAACCTTAAAGCCTAAACCCTTAACACTAAACCCTTAACCTTAACCCCTACCCCCAAACCCGGAATCCTAAACTTAACCCTAAGCCCCTAACCCTAAACTTAAACCCTTAACCCTAAACCCTGAAGCTTAAACCCTAAACCCTGAGCGTTGACTGTGCAGGAGCGGCACCTGGCGCTTCGCGCCCAGGTGCAAGGCCCAGGATATTGCCGTCAGGGTTGTAGGGACAAGATTTAGGGTTTAGGGTTTAGGGATTGAGGTAGTGTCAAGATTAGGTTCTAGGGTTTGGGATTCAGGGTTTNNTAATGGAGAGTCAGATGGACAAGAATTTCGAAATGGAATGAAAGCTGCGATTATGTAGGGGTTGAATCATATCTGCTACTGTCAACTTACCAAGGAACCATTAAGAGCGCACATAGGGGTCCCTTTGGTAGCTGGGTACAGTGGCGACAAAGTACAATCCCGAACAAGGACCCATGCCCAGTAGCTACGTAAAGAAATATTCGTTGTAGCTCACATAGGCTTATATATTGGGTTAGATTGATTATATAGGGGCTATGCAGGGAAAAGGGATTTGGGGTTATTTCGGATCAGGGTTTTAGGGTTTAGAGTT
>CAJNIZ010033425.1:36809-48486 GCA_905231905.1 Symbiodinium pilosum | reverse complement strand
TAACGCCTATATACCCCCTATGTTGTAGTTTCCATTTTCCTTTCCATCATCCCACTATTACCCGTTGCGCCTCGGTCAGTTGCGTTGCCGCTGGGGTTTGCGGAGCGCTCTTCTCAGCCTGGGCCTTACTCAGTAACCCCCTCCCACTTAGGGCTTACGGTTTAGGAATTGGGGTTTAGGGCTTAGGGTTTTGAGTTTAGGGTTTGGGGTATGGGGTTTAGGGCTTAGGATTTAGAGTTTAGGGTTTGGGGTGTAGGGCTTAGGGTTTAGGGTTTAGGTAGAGCTGTGTGATGAAGTAGTCCCCTCCCCCTAATATTAAAGCCCCCAACCACCCCTAATATCAAATATTCCCATTGCGTGGTATATTATAATATATTGGGATTTGAATGTTAGGCGGGGGGGGGTGGGGGGCTTAATAGGGTTTACCTTGAAACACTGTGGAACTTAAGGATCCGGATCCTGCCATACCTGAGATGGGTTTAGGGGTTAGGGGTTTAGGGTTTAAAGGTCTAGGGTTTAGGGTTTTCAATAGTTTGGGAAATGAATGGTCTACTAAGGTCGTGCAGGGTTTCGTGTATGAACAGTATGTGTACTGTTTGGGCCTTGGCTTTTGCAACTTGGGTTATAGAAGTATTGTTCCGAGTGGATCTCGGCTGCCTTCTTCGCAGGATCCTGCCTATAATCCCTGGATTTAGGGTTTAGGGTTTAGGGAGAGCCTGCTGCAACTGCACATTGCGGATCTTGCATACACATGGGGTTGTTCTAAAGGTCCTTGTAAAGAAGGGACCATTGGGAATACACTTCCTTAAAAGGGCTCCTAACCAAACAGGCAACCTACATAATGGCACAGGACAGGTCCTATTTTGAGCAACTACCACCAGCATGCCAGAGGTAACTTCAACAAACGTAGTAACTGTATGAAGACAGATGATGCAACAAATTGCATGGACGTTAGTACCTTCCACCTTGGGGATTATGATCTTCTGGATTTCCAGGGTGACGGTCATGCAGGATTTTTGGCATAAACGTATCAGAATGACTGAATAGCAATCCCAGCTTCAATCTCATGTTCCAAGGTCTTTTTCATGTAATTCTCCGTGAAAAATGCCTTACGGTACAGTATATATTTCCCCAGAAATTCTTGATTGGGCCCTTAAACCCTCAACCGTAAACCCTGAAACCTAAACCCTATAAACCTTGCACAGCGTGAATGGGCCTGGTGCAGGCCTTTTCCGAACCCATTGGCCTTTTGATCATCCAGTTCTGGGGAGTTTTTTCCGTGCCTCGGATTGCCTGCTAGTAGGGCTCTATTGGGGTCAGCTTAGGGTTATTTTGGTGTTACATTGGGATAGTGAAAAAGAAAATGGAAACTATTCTATTATGGGGCAATATTTTTCGGTTATGTGAGCTACAATTTAAACTCCTGGTGTCCCGCTTAATAACCCTTATAAACAGTGCCATATAGAATCCTCTATATATAGCCCCCCTTTGAGGACTTTGAAGCAGGCCTGGCTGCTACTGGGAAATGGTCAGGAATTGTTCTATTATTCTGGGTGGTTTCAAGTTATCCACGCAGCAGCACCCGTAAGGTGTAGCTGAAGGAGCAATGTGTGGCCCTGTAATTCTTAACAAAGTTTAGTAAGCAAATCCTGTTTGCGGCGCCTTCTCTGAAGTCCAGAGTTAGTAGGTCCCTAATACTACTTTTCTAGAACTACAGAACAGGCTTGAGGTGTAAGTTTAAGTTCTAGAGCCTACAGCAGGGTTTGGGGATACTTTTCCTTGAGTCCAGGGGTTTTCGGCCCAACAATTGCCGCCTGGGTCCGCTTTACAACCACAACGTCAGGAAGGTATTGTTCAATCAGGAGCTCAGGTTTAAGGATTTAAGGAGTTTAAGGTTTGAGGATCTGAAGGGAACAGAGAGCCCTACACGTTATACACTATCCAGAGTCATGTCTCGAGGGTTGCCGGAAATTTGGGATCCCATTTTTGGTGTTCCAATAAGAAGAATGAATTGGAGCCCTCCAATTTACGTTGTTTGTCTGATGACGGGGGGAGGGGGGGGGCAGGTAATTGGGGGGCGGCTTAATCAGCAGCAAAGTTTTGTTATCCTCATATCGCCAAAAAGCTAGTTGAATATTCAGGCTCTTCTATGATGACTACGTTCTGCGAATATCCATGTTGTTGTTGGCGTAGAACTACCGCTGCTATGGTCGTTCATCGCCCAGCAATAACCCCAACTCCCCTTATGCGTATTATTCCGCCAGATGCATGTACACTATCGAGTGTACTTATTCTTGCGGAGCTCAGAGAGTCATTATCAGGGGAAGAGGATTACTCCATTCACTCTGTTTTTTACGCACCTCTTCCGTGGGCTCAATTTAGGTAACCCTCCCCCAACCCAAAACCCAACCCAAAAAACCCTAATTTGGGAACCACCCGGGGCAAATGTCAAACTCCCTTCGTGCGTGTGAGGGCTCCTGGCAAGAATTTTCAGAGACTTGTTCTAAGAAGCACAGCACCTGGGAGGTTCGTCCAAACCCTAAACCCTAAATAGTAGTTTCCATCTTATTTTCAACTATCCCAATATAACCCCAACATTACCCTAATATCACCCTTGTTGTTGCCGGAAGTCGGGGCCCTCTTGGGGTCTTGGGGCTTTCCGGAGCACTTTCGAGGCTGCATAGCGGGATGCCGTGATGTGAGAAAGATCACTCGCAAACCCTAAGTCTTGCACCCACAACTCAACGCTAAGCCCTGAATCCTAAGTCCTAAGCTCTAAATCCTAAACCATCTAAACCCTAAATAGCAGTTTCCATGTTCTCTTCCATTATCCCTACTTAACCCCCATATATACCCCAATATAACCCCAATATACCCAAAGCCATTGCCCTGCAAGGTTTTTACATGGGCTGCCGTAAGGCGCAGCGCTCAGAGTTAGGGCTGCAGCCCTATTACATCATGATAGCTCTTCTTTGAAGTTAGGGTTTGCCTAAACGAGGGGACCCCCAAACGTATGCTGCAAAGAATGGGAGATATTAATCCCTATTATTCCTGTAGTTTCCATTTTCTTTTCCATTCTACTACAGTAGTTTCCACGTTGTTTTCCATTATCCCTAGGGTTTAGGGTTTAGGGGATTCCTATGTCTGGTCTCATCTATTGGGGCCAATGATTTCAGAAACTCGAACATGGCGCGGTCTGCGATCGAAGCAGTGAACACAACAATTTTGGCAATTACACTCTTAGCTTAGGGTTTATGGGTTTATCAGGGTTTAGGGTTTAGGGTTTGGTAAGAGGACATGCTGAAAAGACGTGTCCTTTTCAGAGCACTTCGTGGCAGGGATGCAGAGGAGAACGCCTAATGAATTGAAATTTCGTTAAGATTTCTGCGTAGCATGATTATCACGTGAAGCTATACCCTCCTACAGCAACCAGAAAATGAGGTACCATTTCATCTGCTTAAGGTGGACTAGGTGGGAGTTGAACGGGGTGAGCCCTCGAGAGTCCTCATAAGGGACCGATATGATCCTTTCACCATCCCCGTACAGGATGTAGAAGTGTAAAACGGCCTCTGTAGACAAACCTAAATTGGCATTCCTTCCTGCACCCCCCCTACAGTTTTAATATTCAATCCACCACTCCTCCTTATGCACCAGTAAAACATCTATGAACAACACAGTAGCTCCCAGCGCAGTAAAAAGAAATCTTCGTATATGACAGTACCGCGGCCTTTGAGAACCCAATATAGTCCAGGATCAAGAACATCCTTGTGAACCCCTGAATCATCATCCCTCTTCTGGCAGACAATGTTCCCAATGGTTTGGCTGCCTCGCAAAAACAGTCTAAACCCTAATCCCTTTGTAATCCCCACAGATTCCCAGCTTACCATCCCAAACGCCTATGTATCCCGAGGATTACTCTATCTCCTTCAGCAACCCTAAACCCTAAACTCCTAAACCTTACACCCCAACCCCTAAACCTTCAGCCCTAAGCCCCACACCCTAAACCCTAAGCTCCAAACCCTAAACCCTGATCCCTAAACCCGTCTCGGGGAGCAGCGAGGAGTTCAGGGGGCTCAAAAGGTGGGATGAAGGTAGGTGGCTTAAAGTATCCCTAGTATATACTCTACTATCTTGGGGCTTATTTCCTATACCCTAAACCCTATACCCCGAAGTAGAAGTTTCCATTTTCTTTACCATTATCCCTATATAACCTTATCAAACCCCTATATATTGGGGCTTATTTCCCGTACCCCGCCTCCTTTACCCCACCTTTTGAGCCCAAACCCACTAAACCCAAACCCTGAACCCTAAACCTTAAACCCAAACCCTAAACCCTAAACCCTAAACCCAATTCCAAAACCCCAGCTTCCTTTGCCCCACCTTTTGATCCCTCCGAGGAGTGACAGATTCATGCCCATGAGCCCCGCCGAAGTGGAGGCTCTCCGGTGGTTTGCAAGGGTTATAAAACCCTCTATACCCAGACCCCCTAAAGGATCTAAAACATGGAACCCCCCCAATATGCACCCATTTCTACGTTGAGGAAACTAGGGGATTATTAGGGGGTTCCTTTTTTTGGGTAGTACCCCTATATAATCCTTGTAGATCCCTATAACCCCTATAGTACCCCTATAATTCCTATAATGTAACCCCTATAGTACCCATATAGAACCCCTCTAGTACCCCTACATCATTCCTAGTTTTGGGGTTTGGGGGTTTCGGGCTTAGGGGGGCTCAGGGGTTTACGACAGGAGGAAGACGAGAAAGAAAGAGGGAAGGAGCAACAGGAGCAGTAGCAGAGAATGCTGCAATGACAAGATCGGCGGTGTGCTTGGCAAGACTAGTAGAACATCTTCATAACACTGGTTGTGACAATATGAAGAAGGATACTTGCCATTGCACTGGTGAACCATATTCAGAAACTTGGTTGTGACAGACAATCTGATACTTGCAGTTGCATTAAAGACCTTCACCGTCGGCAACCGTCCTGGTCTGGCAGGCACAGCAGGAACTGGAGAAGTTCGTTGGCTGGCATGACCCTTGCGCAAAGTCTGATGCCGTGGGACATTAGGGTTGAAGGTTGCATCCTTTCAGCGTAAGCACTGTATTTTTAGAGTGGCTGCTATATAGTACAGGGAGGGGTTCTCATATCACTGAGGGCCTGCTATTGGCCATCTCCTTGAATGGTCCAGTTTCTCCCTTGTGCGATTTTTCGTGACAAAGTAGCCTAAACCTTAAACCATAGGCCCTAAACCCTAAACCATAGACCCTAAACCATAAACCCTAAACTCTACACCGCGTGGTCTTGTCCTGTCTAGGTGGTCTAAACCTAAGCCCTGCAACCTGCGGGCGCAGCCTTGGTACATGAGCCATAGTCTAAAATTCCCCTTAATAACCCATCGAGTAGTCCCCTATATAATCCTCTATATTATAACCCACCTTCAAGAAGTTTCTGCTGTTTGAGCATTTGCTAAACATATTTTCTCTCTGTCTACGCCCCTCCCTTAGCCCCACATCAAGTTTCCAAAAACTAGGGCTCCGTTCCTGTGGGCCCCCACAAGAAGGATTCTAGTATGGTATACCTGCGGGACTTCGTTTTTTGGACACTCCCAAATCCCCAGACCCAAATCCTAAAAGCTAAGCCCTTAAACCCTAAACCCTAAGGCCTTGGACCCTCAACCCTGCGTAGGACAGTTTGGACCACCTCATAGGCTTCACAGATGCCAAGTCCGTACACTTCTGGGCCGGGCACTTGCGCTTTTGGGGATGCAAGCCCTATGTAGGGGCATATACCCTCATGAAAAAAAAATATATATATATATACATATGTATACATAGATACTCCCCCTTAAGTAGATGGAATATGGCTTTGGGTATATTATAATAAGATCGCTATATACCCCATATTGTATATGCTTAAGGGGGGCCATAACTATGTATAGTGGTGGTTTGGGGTTAGGGATTAGAGTTTCGGGTTGTTTACACTCTGCCAAACTAACACGGAACTCCGCCGAAAGGTCCAATGAAGCCTACGGTCTCTCTCAACAGATAATTTGGGTTGGGGTTACGGTGTAAGGTTTTGGAACTCGATGAGATTGCATGTTAGTTTTGGGGTGAGGGGTGTACCCTAAGTGCTCTACGAATATTCCTACATACTCCCGGCCCTCCCCCAAAGTAACATGGGACCCGAATAGGGGGCCTGCAAACCCTAATCCGTTACCCCCGCATCATCAAAAAAAGGAGGCTCCTTGCGGGTTCTGATGTTAGTGTGGGTGAGGGTATAATCACATATTCCCTATATGTACGTTCTTGGAGTTTCCAAAGAAAGGTTCCATGTTGGTTTGGTATCTTGCGTCATAGTTCAACATCGCCCGGAGGGGCTTAGGGTTGAGCGCATAGGGGCTTACTAAGTGTTCCTTCGTCTGGGGGCCTAAACCCCTAAACCCCTGACTCGCAAACCCCAAACCCTAGACCCTGTTTGACTCCCCCTCTTGCTGTAGTTGCGGCAAACGTAGGGACCTACGGCCGAAGCAAGCCAGGTCATTGACGCAGACGATTGTAGAAGCCTGAATAAGTACCAAGGTTGCGGTTCCAGATTCCTTGTATGATGGTGGTTTAGGGTTTAGGGGTTGATATAGAGTAGCTCAGGTAGACCTCAAAGTGATGTTGGCAATTATTTAGACCCCTGTATTAGCATTCCGGCTGCGCACCTGGCAACTCTGGCAGAATCAGCTCTTTTCCTACAGGATGTATACATGCATATCGGATACATACGTGCGAGCGGCTGCATGTCTTGCGTCTCGCACTGTAGGAGGCAGTCTCTGCATTGCAGGTGGTCCTTTCCTGCGTCCTGTGCGGGCTTGCCCTCCTTTTGTTCTTATCTCGGCTGCTGGTGAGGCGCAGGGTCGCAGGGTTTTGCAAGGGTTGATCGATGGCGCTTGCTTGGCCAACAGATCGTTACCATTGTTACTGTTACTCTCAGACATTTTGACATGTAGCGCTTGTCAGCAGGATTGACATGGCGCCACTGTCTGTGATTGTTGAGCTGGGCCTCAGCCACCGTGCCTGTCAATGTTGTTCAGCGTCCCGGAAGCATCCTGTGAAGAAGAAGGGGCATCCAGCAACGTTGGGTGAAGCACCAGAGTTTAAATCTAAACTCCTAGCATCCCTCTGAATAACCTTTACAACAGACCCCCGTATAATGCCCTAAAGAACCTCCCTGAAGGAGGTTTGGCTACAACACATATGTAGTGCTGCGCCATGCCAAACTGGAGCAGATACTGTCCAGGTTCAAAGCCTAAAGGCCTTTGATTTCCTGATAAGGTTATACTGGATCAATGTTAGGGATCGTTTATCCTTTTTGGGGTATGAGGTTCCTTGTATTTATGTGAAAAGGATCCTTCTTTTTCTTCCTATGGTAATATGGGCTAAGTATAGTCTTCTTCACCCTTCAGGCGTCAGGGTCTGAAGGTTTGAACGTTTAGGGTTTAGGGTCTAGGGTACAGCAAGGACAACTCCAAACTCGGGTAGTAACCTGCTTGTATACGGGTGGGAGGCTACCCACCTGATAATGACCCACCTGCTGGTTTACTTGAAGACCGTCTTCGTAGAGTCTTGCGGCTCCAAGGTTGCCGCAAGCCTCTCTTCCCCTTGGTAAGGGTTATACATGGGCTATATGTAGGGAGTATATAGGGGTTATATAGGGAGTATATAGTAGTTTCCAAAAAAAGGGAACCCCAGTATAGAGTCCCAAATACTATAGTCCTTATTCTCAGGACCCCCCCAATGGTACCCCTAATTTTGGGAAACCCTCATATAGGGGTTATGTAGGGAGTTTAAACCCTAAACCCCTAAACCCTAAACTCCAAACCCTAAACCCCAAACCCTAAACCCTAGAACATAGGTCGGACATTTGTCTGGGAGGCCGCCGAGGAAGCTGCTTCACTTCCTAGCGGGGGTCTTCGGCGCCCCTTGTGGTGCTCATGCCACGGTGCAGGCCCGGACCGCAGGATCACTTAGGTGGACCCCCGACCCAGTAGTAGTGACTATAAGGGATACTAGTAACTAGTTTAGGGTCCTCTTATATTCCTAGTATACCACTATTACAGGGAGGGGGGTACTCCTAAAGGATGGCACAGAAGATCATGAAGTTTTGGGCTTGGAGCTGTGCATCAGTGGGTCATTGAGACACACTAAAGATACGGGAAACAAACACACTGCACAAGCTGCCTTGTTGACACCCTGTGATGCGCGAATCAGCCTTGCAAGCCTTGTTGGATATTCCGAAAGTCAGCCTTTGTCGGGCTCTGCATGCAGGAGTGCCCAGGTTGTCTCCCAGATGGATGGATAATCACCACATTTTAGCATGACAGCAAGGCCATCTACTTCTACTGGAACTCAACTGGCAAAGAGGCGCCACTGGTACCTCGTCAGCCCTGGGAAGAATCAGGATGGCAGTTATGTTGATTCCTAGTTCTACTCATCTCTATATTAACCCCCTCCCCCATCCCCTAGTAGTAAATATTCCCCATTGTATTAGTATATCGGGAGTATTTAATATTAGGAGGGGTGGGGGGTGGGGGGGCGTAATAATTCGCTTATTCTCTTCAAGATTGTGCTGCCAGAGACTGCTATCACTGCTACCGTGGTTATGGTTATTTAGCATCGATGCGGCGGCGCTGGCTCAGTGGCTGCTCCTTCTCGTACTACTACCTGGTTGTTACTACCTCCTGCTGCTGCTGCTGCTGTTGCTGCTGCACTCCTCCTCCTCCTCCTGATCCTCCTAGTCCTCCTCCGGCCTGCTGGGGACACGCCCATGAACTACAGCTACGGCGACCGCAGCCGCAGCTGTAACTGCGACGCTACACCGGCACCCAAGTTCCCTGCCACCGCCGCCGCCACCACCTTCCCCTCCTGCTGCTGCTATGTGGTAGGTTTTCAAAACCTAGGGGTACCTTTAAAGGGGGGGTGTAGGGTCTTTCTAGGGGTTGTATAGGGTTGAGAGTTTAGGGTTTCCCAAAATTAGGGGTACCTTCTTGGGGTCCCTATATTCAGGACTATAGTATATTGGGGTCTGTATTGGGGTCCCCCCTGTTTAGGGAAACTACTATGTTTGTACACGCTAGAACGTTGACCACGGGAATCCTCGCTGCCCTATTCATCCTTCCACTTATCCTTTGTTGCCACCCTTGTTTTTCATCTATGACAATTGTTCGCGCATCTGACATCTGCAACTGCAAAACTGCAGCTACTGTTACTGTATGGCATCCAGCAAAGCATTGCAGCCCAGATATGTCGAGCTGCGTCGGCTTGAAGTCGGATGCCTGCAATGACCATGCATTGCAAACAAGATGTTTGCCTCACGAAGATACTCAGCGCTAGCGCCACAGCTCCGGCTCAGGACATCTGACTGACCATCCAGATGGCACTTCAAGTTTTACATTTGTTTGCGCCGCTGTTTCGAATGACAGCCTTTAGCCACATGCCTATGTTTAACAAGATGAGAATGTCTAGAGCAAGCAGCCGCCTTGCATTACCTGCCCAGAGAATGTTTGACAGACAGACGACAGAAAGACAGACAGGGAGCCCATCAGTCTTGGAAGTCCCACCATGCAAGCTCAGGTATATGGCATGGTTGCAGGCAATCGCTACAGGCCGAGTTCTGCAGCCCTTGGGTTAGGGATTTCCGGTTGAGACTTTCGAGGGATAAGGCAGGGGGCTCAATATTTTGAATGTTATGGTCCCACATTATTAGCATAATTATGGTGGTATAGGGTACCTCAATAGACCCCAAGATAATGTTAGTACTGAATTGTTTTGGCGCCCTAAACCCTAAACCCTAGACCCTAGACCCTAAACCCTAACCGCAGTTGGCATGTGCGTTTGACTTGAAGAGCCACCCTCTGCTCCAGCCTTTGTCACAAGCCGCCTGCGGGCTTTGAAGCAGTGGAGGTTGCTACAACCTCCTATAGTCCCCCTTTTGTAGAGCAGGGGGCTTTAGGGTTTAGGGTTTAGGGGAATATGGAGTACATTATTGGGGTTGTAGAGGGATAATGGAAAAGAACATGGAAACTACGATATTCGAATAGGGGAGATATTGGGGTTATAGTCCCCCTTAAGTAGATAGAATATGGCTTTGGGTATCTTGAAATAAGATCCCCATATACCCCATATTCTATCTACTTTAGGGTGACTATAAATCCAAGCACGCCTCACCCCAATGGTTCAAAGGAAGGCAAGTATGGGTCCTCAAGCCGTTTAGGGAGATGCTAGGGACCTTCGAGGGTACATATACGTTAGATAATGGTATATTTTAGGGATCCTAGGGTGTAAGCCCTCAACCCTGAAACCCTAAACCCTAAACCCTCAGAAGCCCTAAACCCTAGTGTAAGTTCTCCTGCAATGATGTCTGTGGGTACTTGGTCATCCTGAAGTGGAGGCCCTGGCAATGCGCGCGTGAGTGACCCCACCGTCCTGATCTCTTTCGAAGGGGAACTCAATCCGCGCACAATGCTTCTAGCTGATTCTAGCTAGCCTCCTGAGTCCAAGAAGGCTTTCAAGATATCCCTCCTTGTCTGACCATAGTTTCCAACGGAATACTCTTGTCAAATGAGTAGTTATTAGGTGGAGACCCTTAGAGGAAGGCCTATGTAGTCCTCATGTAACAGCACTGCCCGAGAGTGTCCCTGGTTTAGGGTTTAGGGCTTTGTACTGGAATCAAATCGCGTGTGACCCTAAACCCTAAACCCTAAGCCACATTGTGGCGATGCAGGTGGTGCTCTGACCCGTCTTCCTGCAAGATCTTCTTTTCCACCTATTGTGTGGAAGCCTCAGGGTTTAGGGTTTAGGGTTTAGGGTTGAGGGTTGTCGTCGGCCCCGACTCAGTAATAGTAGGGGGGGGGGAGGGTACAATAGGAATATAGAGGATTCCCCAAGTTAGGGGTACTTTCTTGGGGGGCCTAATACGAATTACAGTATTTTGGGGTCTACATTGGGGTCCCTGTTTTGGGAGACTGTCATATGTATGTGTGTATACATATATAGAGTCCCCCTTAAGTAGATAGGATATGGCTTTGGGTATATTTTTCTAAGATCCCCACATACCCCATATTCTATTTACTTAAGGGGGACTGTATACGTCTATATATATATATGTATATAGATATACATATATGAGTATCGTAGAAGGAGATTTGTAGGATCCACTCCCTCAACAGCAAGTTCAGCTCGAGCGGGCCTCGTCCTTTGAAGCATCCCGCAGCTTTCCTGCTAGTAAGGGTTCAGGGTCCAGGGTTCAGGGTTCAGGGTTTAGGGTTTAGGGTTTAGGGTTTAGGGTTCAGGGTTTAGGGTTCAGGGTTCAGGGTTCAGGGTTCAGGGGCCGGTGATTGGATAGCTTAGAAGTCCTTGATTGAAAAGCCATAGAAGTCCTTGTATCCCCTGCAAAAGTCCCTTTCTCAATTTTTCTTTGCGGTACCAGTAGGCATATGTCACTAAGATTCTCATCATCGTCAGCCTCATCACGCAGTATTTGGTCTACAGCGGCTTCAAGGAGGCCACGAGGGAGGGTTTAGGGTTTAGGGTGTAGGTTTTGGGGTTTAGGGTTTGGGGTTTAGGGTTTAGGGTTTAGGGTTTGGGGTTTAGGGTTTGGGGTTTAGGGTTTAGGGAGTTTCCAAACATGGGA
>CAJNIZ010033414.1:32682-70780 GCA_905231905.1 Symbiodinium pilosum | reverse complement strand
GGGTTTAGAATTTAGGGTGCAGGGTTTAGGGTTTGGTGCCTGAAGCCGAGTGATGTACTGCGAGTGCTTTGGCCGTTTATGTAACTGGGCTTTGGGGCTGCCACTTTAGAACCATGGGGATTGTAGGATAAGATTTCTAGAAAATCAAGCTTCTACGGTCTCTGCTATCCTCACTCATCGAATGAGGACCCTTTACAAGTTGCTGGGGCCTTAGTCAAGTACCATCCTGGTTGTTGGAATGCTAAGGCGGGTGTATCAAAGATTGCTGCCTGCAGTTTCCAATGGGCTAGTAGTCCTTGTTACCACTGATCCTCAGACACGGAATCCAAAACCCTATACTATAGAAACATAGGCTCACAGCCAGCGTAGTGTCCGGTCGCTTTTGCCACCATGCAACGCACTGAAAAGCAAGTGATGTCCAGTACAACTGGGATCCCCAGTAGCCAAGGAACAAAACTGAGCAACATGCTCATTTTGCAGTCGTTTATTCAAGAACATAGGGACCGGAAAGAAGGAGCAACAGGTTCACAGGTTCACTGGGGAACCCAAACAATCAAACTACACTGGCAGTAGAAACCCTGCCTGACAGCTATACTGTCAGAATTTGAAATGCACGCAGCCAGTGCAACTCACTTACACTGCCTTGCGAAGGAATCTGCTCCCCGGATGCATTTCGTAATTAGTCTAAAGGATTCATGCCTTCATGGCCGTCTAGCAAGAGGCAGGGATAGGCTACATATCCATCGAGAGCCAAGTGATGCAGGAGAATCAAAGCTTCACATGTTTCTAGCCCGGCGACTATGAAGTTGGAACCCTACACTTAAACTTGATTTGTGGTGTAGGGTTCACGGATTCTCACAACATTGGGCCGCTTTGGGGGCATCAACACAAGAATGCTATATTCAATTGCGTGGCTATTCATGTCATGTCCGCTGACGTACTACTTTCTGGGAGGTCCTTTTTTACCTCCGCACCAAACTACCCTAATTTGCCTGCGAGTGGTTGCTGCACCTTGTGCTTCTCCAACAGTGTACTGCTCAATTTGGAGCAGAGGAAAGGGCGGCTTAATCAGGCTTGTAGGCACCGCTCAGATTTCTTTTGCCATGCTAGCCTTCAAGCCTGATAAAACCATGGAGTTTTGATTAGCCAGAATGAAGAGCACTAATGCATGAGGGCTCCACACAGACTGCGGGACACCTAGCGGCCATTAATAAAATGCAACGTAGCACAGACCCGTCCCCACACAACCGTGGACCCCCACAAAGGCCCCTGTCTCGATGCGGGCCCTAAACCCTGAACCCGAAGCCTTAAACCTAAACCCCATGCCGTTGAAGCCCCACGCCGTGAGGATAGTGGCATCTGACCAGCTTGGTGGTGGGGGCTGAGCATGAAGCCCTAAGCCCTAAGGCCTAAACCTACCCTAAACCCTACAAGCCCTAAGCCTTAGGGATGCGAGTGTTGGAAGCCACCTATGAAAGGGCAAGCGGGTATAGACTTTTTGCGTTGAGGGTTCGGGGCTTGGCGTTCGTGGCTGCCACAGAACATTCGACTTCGACCCAAATACAGAGTCTGATACATGTAGTCACAAACAACTGCACTTGCACTGACGCAAGCAAGTCTGGCAAATGCATTTTTACGGATAGTTCACTCTGATATTCACACTGCTGTCATAATCGTCCCTACACCCAGAAACAAAAACACTCCCACAATGACGCGACTGGCTTTGCCACTGTCAGCTGCCATTTACACGTCGCAAACTAGGTTTCGGTACCGGTAGTTCCTCCTCATCCGCACGAGGAACCCACCTAGCCTACCCATAGTCTTTGCAACTTCGAGCTGTCAATGGTACTCTGGAAACAAAGCCCCCTATACGCTTTTAGTTATAATTTCATGGGGTAGTGCGAGAAAGCTCACGGTCGAGAGCCGTGTGCTGATCACATTGCAGAGTGCGATAATTCTTGAAGAAAGCACTGGGATTGGTTAACATTGGCTTGTTTGCAGGTCTCCTAGTAGCATATTATTCTGGCATACCTTTCGTCTAGTGATTGGATTTCCCTTAAACCCTAATCCTCCCCAAACCCTACTCCCATCTTCCTTTTTTAGCTTTTGTTTTGTGTTCGATTTGATTCTCGATTTTTGAGGATAGTATTGCCCGGTATAATGCCTATACCCTAAGCCCTGAACCTGTGGCCACGAGCTTACTCAGCCTCCGCAGCCCCCACAGCCGCCACAACCGCCGCAGCCACCGCAACCGCCACAGCCACCGCAACCACCGGAAATGCCGTTGACTGCGAAATCGGCCTGCGGAAAGAGAGTGTGTTCTTGCACAAGGATAATCTGGCCGCCGTTGGGGTATAGGGATTCTAGCAGGCGGATAAGGGTCCACTTTAGGGATCATGTACAGATTTTTTGAGACGCTCCCATGAAGGCTTAGGGACAGCGGCCACTTTTTTTGTGGCATGTCACCTAAGCAACTGCGTCCTACTACGGCCTGTGTTTTTGAGAGCCCCCAGGCTTGGCTTTTGGTTTCTTGACTGTTGGCTAGCTGGACTTTGTCACTGGAAATCCTCAACGTTCAGCCCTTGCTTTCGCATGTGGACTCTGAGCTGCCTGCCCGAAACGCAACGGCTCGCCTGAGAACCTTCTAATTCAAAACACTACTGGGGTATCTGAGGTGGATGTGATTTCTGATGATGGCCTGAATGCATTGTCATCATACTTTGCTATAGCAAGTCGTCACTTTCACAATTACAGTCATAATCGCCCAAAACGCGAGGACTCTACATGTGGGACCAAGCTGCTGATAACCCCACATACATTCAACAACTAGTTCTGTGGCCTCTTAGCATTCCTTCTGCTACACAGGTCTTCTGGGAAGGCATTTCGGGAACTCACACCTGATTCCCCATGTAGCCGACGTCTGAGACGTAGAGCATTCCTCCAGGCTCAGGCAGTGGGATCAGGGTACATCGGGCAAACAAGGCCCGCTCCAAGTAGGGTAATTGGAGAAGTGGTCCTTCATTCACCCGCAAATCCCAGTTCCAAGAAGACTCCTTTGTTTGAAGCTGTACAAAGCACAACGCCGTGTGACCCTAAGCCGTGAACGTCTAGTCCCTAGACCTCCGAACTGAAACAAACCGCTAGCCGCCACCACCAAACCTCTGCACCTACCTTCCCCCCATCTTTGATATGTTGACGCCCGGCAGTCCTACTCCCCAGAACAGGAAGCCATCATCCGCTGTGTCGCTAGCATGAGTCTTAGCTGCAGGGTGGGTAAAGTTTTGGGTTTCGTGCTTAGGCTTTCGGGACTTCACGGGTTAGATTGTTTTGGGACCTGTAATTTACAAGGCTATGGATATTATTGAAGCAGTATGACCAAGTAGTGGAACGACACGAGGCAGTCAGCACTGAAAAGATTTGAGTGGATAGAACCTCAAAAATTGGCAGATAATGAGGTACATACAGCTACGTGCCTGTCAGATCTAGACGTGACATCGTTGATCTTCCATATCCCCGGCACCCGGCCGTTGGACTAGGTGTTGTTCCGTCTCAATCGCCCAACGCAGCCTGAGGTACTACAGTATACGCTGAGGAGTAGGGGCCTAGATAAGTAACGACATCATGTCACGGTCTGCTTGAGGCAACCCCCGCTCCCTTAAGTACGCCGTCTGTAATGGCTCGGAACCCCCGCTCCGTCTGAAAACACATCGTTACGACAATGTGGCTCCAGTCCTGGTTTCGAGAGGGGGGTCGAATCCTTAATACCCAGTGCTCAGAGGTTATGCCTGCAGGATATGCTGCAAGGATCTAAGTTCGCAGTACCTCAGGCCTTTCAGAGCCCGTTTTATTTGTTGGCCGACCGCATAATGGGAAATGAACTTCGCCAGGAAGAAGCCGTCACAAGCCCACGCAGTTCAATGTTCTTCCTCTCTAACGCATACGGCGCGTACAAGCCCCAAACCCCTTTTCTCTACCACAAAACCCTGTAACCTCAGTCTTGAGCCGGAGACCGCTATACTGCTACTCTCTCAAAAGCACGCAGTGCTTGGAAATCAAATCGCTCCCAATAGGAGGATCCCTCAAACGACGCATCCTGGTAACATTTCCAAAGCCACCATCCGAATGCGAACCCCAAACCCCAGACGCCAAAATGATGAGCTGCATCTGTTGCGTCCGCCCTGTCTTCAGAACTCAGCGGAACGCCAACGACGGTGTCAGAGGGGTTGGCCTCTCCTGCGAAATACAACAATCCAGAAATTGGAATTCTTTTTAAATGCTCCAGCATGTTAAAGCCATAAAAATTGGCACCCGCAAAAAATCCCTAATTCACCGAAATCGACGTTTTGTGTTCCGGGTGCTTGTGAGCCTGGGAGTCCGCAAGATGCCTCAAAGCACGAACTCCAAGGTGCAGGTAAACATGTTGCGAACTACAAGTGTGTGTATGAATCACCACGAATTGAAACTTGGTGGAACCTACAGTGCTTGCCTGCCCTGAACTTGTCCAAGCCATGTATGTCCTCCTGTATATTGCCATGTAACTGCCAAACAATTTAGACGCCCTCCTCCAGCGGCGACGAGCATTGGGTAGTTGCCTTAGGGGGCAACCCTTCTTCGGGACCCCCCATATTTGGAGGCTTAAGTTTTAGTAAATATATTTATATATAACCCTCATAAACCACACAATACCCCATTTATCCCTGTAGTTAACCTACTTATTTAATCCCTGCGGACTCTCCAAGAAAGGTCATCCGACAGTTTGAAGTAACGTGGGTTCACGGAATTATATATACATGCTTCTCTCTCCTCTTCTTCTTCTACTGCTACGCTGCTCTCTCGCGCTCTGTCTCTTGCCTTTTTCTCTGTCTCTTCCTTTCTATGTGCTGCACGCAATCACGGTCAACACGATTTCCAGGTCGGAATTGCACTCGAAGAGAAGTTTGTGGAGGCAGAGTTAACATGTGACTGTCAAGTCCCACCCCCCATTTCCTCCTCTCGCCCCGGGCAGCCCCCGCTTCTCATGCCCTCACGTTTCGCGACATATCGAATTTGCCCAGCTTCCTTCATTGATGAGTAAGCAGACACTCTTCCAGTTTGGAAAAACTGCGCCCCTCCCTGATTGCAGAAGGAGGATCGTACCTTCTCAACCCAAAACAACAGCTGACATCATCTAACCGTAACTCCAAATTTCGATTGTCCTCTGTGGATCCAGCCTTGGCACAAAATATGAAGTTTACTTTGACCGAATTGTTGCATGCACTGCTCACCAAAAGCTCGCACTCGGAAGGGGCATTCGATAAGCACAATACCTACAAGAAGCAGACACAAGTAGCTCAATGGTGGTTATGTATGCATGCTTATTATAGGCACTCTATGCACATTTCCTTCCCTGCATCCACTGCTTTCCCAATTCATCCTGACTAAATTTCGATAATGCACTTAACTCTTCATCTCTCCGGAGATTCCCAAGGCTTGGGGCATAGTCCTTACCAGTTGAATTGCTCCGTGCCTCCATCAGAAATCACCCGAATCTCTTGCAATATTCGGTATGCCTCTCTGGGAGTTAAAGACTTCTGGACCTCCCCTCAGAGCTTGTGCCTTAGGCTCTCCAAGGCACGCGTTGCGATCTGTTTGCTTAACCTAAGCCCATGCGAGGGCAATCTTTCCAAATCTCGGTCATGCTCCAAGGTGTTTTGAAACTTATTTCTTTCCCTCATGAATCGCAAAAGAACCAAGTATCACTTATCACTTGAAGCGCTCGCCCAAGAAGTTTGGATTGCTTCCATCGTTCGGCCACTGCCTAAGATCTTGTCCATTTGCTCCATTTTCTGGGCACAATCGTGTATTTCCCCTTCTGATGGTGTTGTCTGACACTGCCGCACCATGAGGGGATCTTCTTCTCCATGCTCTCTCACGCGGGGCTCTTCTGATTGGAGTTGTACCTTCCCAGATCCAAGTCTGAAGTTTCTCTTTTTTATCCTCTGCAAGCTGTTGTCGGGTACTTGGCATGTGTTCGGACAATTTGCGTGGAGGCCTCGCAAATTTGTCTGCCAGCAGGTCAAATTCCTCACTGTTTTCTTGTGTTGCGTCTCTTCTGGCTTGATGATTTTGCGTCATCAGTTCCGAACTGTCACTTCTCCTTATTTCAATTGGCGGCCGTCTTCAATCAAAGATTCAGCCCGAGGACGTGGCCGGACTGCTCGTCAGTCCTCTTACTTGGCTTCGCCGGCCCCTCTTCTTCAGCTCTGAATATCTCATCCGTATTTGCGAAGGAAGTGCCATCTTTCATTTTGTTGACACGACATCCGCTCAACGATGCTCTTTTCATTTCAGAGATCTCTGAACCAGTCACAAACGTCACAACCAGCGCTGTATGGAAAGCCTTGCAACATGCGCCACATCGATCTGTATCCCGTATCAACCGGATCTGTCCTTTGGCAGTAGCTCGTTTTCCTCCAACTTGCAGTGCTTTGTTGGTCAACCATAATCTTGCTGTCCTCCACTTCCTGATTCTTCCTTCTCTCCACTGCATGTCGTCGGCTTCCTGTTGCCATGTTGTCTGCGCTGACTGAATAATTCTGATTCATCCACATTCCCCAGGTAGGCGCCCAAAGAAACCCACAAGGTCAAACATCACCACACGGCAACCTCCACAAAGAACGGAAATCGGAAAGCACTCCGAAAGTCAGGATTCTTCTAGTTTCAGCTTGTTCCAAAAAGGTTTACTCTTCGGAAAGGGGGCTGAACACAGAAATCGATGCTCCCCCATGACACAACCTGCGGCTCCAAAATCAAACCGCCTAAACACCTCTTACCCCAAGTGGTGGGCAGGCTCCCTTCACCTGCTTGTCTGAAAATTGCCCACGGTATGGGGCCTGAAGCCCCTCTTTAGTTCACGCACATCCACCCCTCGCAATTCTCAAACCTATAGGGGGCCCGCTCACTGCTGCCCCAAGGGAAGGGCGGCAGGGACACTTGAGCCATTTCAGCATTTCTCTCTTTCCCTCTCTGTCAGTGTAAATATAAACAAAGATCACTCATACTGTGGAGAGGGATGCTGATGCAGACGTGTGGGGGGGGGGGAGCAACATGGTCTGAAGCAGAGCAGGACTATCAGCAAACTGCTGGCTATGATCCACACTAATTAGGAACGACAGCGTCATGGAATCAAGGGCCACAAGTTCACCCAGTGCTTGCCCATGTGTCGTTCAATTCAAGTGCGGAAGCCCTCAACCTTAATCCGAGCTCTGCACTGATCAATAAGTCGCCCCCTCGACAAATCCGAAGGCCTTTATTCTGGAGATCCCCCCATTCTCAATAAATTAACTGAGACCCTCTCACACAGCTGGGAAAGGGGTAGCTGAGGAAGCAATGCTAGAGCCTTTCATTCCTAATAACCTTTGGTGAGCTAGTCAAGTTTCAGAATCAGCTTCTTAGTTCTCATTTTCAGAGCAGCCAGGCAAGTGAGCCTCCCTGAACCTTAAAGCGATCTCCTGAATCAACCTGAATCGAATTCGGAATGAAATCGAAAGCCACTTCAAATCATTCGTAAACTAGTCAAAACCTATTTTGAATTAAAAAAGATGTGAAAACCTTCCTCATCTGAAGTCTGTTCTTTTAGTCTTGGGGGGGAGGGGGTTCTCTAAATGAAGAGAAACCTCTGACGCAAGCTCCGTAAGGGGTAGCTGAGGAAGCAATGCTCGAGCCGTTGGTGCCTAAAAAATAGTTACGCTAATCAGATTTCAGAATCAGATTTCCTATTTTTCACAACAGCCAAGTCAATGAGTGTCCCTAACCCTTGCACTTTTTAAGGTCCAAACTACATAAATCAGTGGTAAATACAAAAACACAAAACCTATTGAACATCAATTAAACAACATGTAGAAAGATCTTTCTTTTGTTTTTTGGGGTCTGGAAATATGGGGTCTGGAAATATCCGGAACTAAATTTCTTCTGGCAATCTAGGGATCTCTTGGGCCTCTTGGACCCCCCAAATGGCCAACACCATTTTTTAGGGTTTAGGGATTTAGGGTTTAGGGTTTAGGGATTTAGGGTTTAGGGTTTAGGGATTTAGGGTTTAGGGGGTTCAACTAACATTCAGCTGGGATGAAACACGAGGCGGGTCTTTCTAAATGAGCCTACAGTTTTCTCCACCCTAAGACCATGCGTTCTGGATTCAAGGGGACAAGGCTTCTGCATCGATTGAAAGATCCTCATATCACGATGCACACTCTGTAGTCTATCTTTTCATGTAGGTTACGAGCGTGAGGAAAGGTGTGAGGACAATAGCTCGTTGCCACAACGATGCCTAGGTCCAGTTCCATCCTACATAGATCCTTGCAAAACATGCTGGCAAAAGCAGACTTAAACAAAAACAACACCCAAACACAAACACACACACAGGTAAATTCCACAAATATGTAGCCCAGACCTACAGCACTGCACCATAAACCTCGAAGCATAGAAAGCCTAAACCCAACCCCAGAAACCCATAAGATATAGGGTTTAGGGTTTTGGCAGGCTTGATAATAACCCCTATAGTAGTTCCCTATATCATCCCTTATATACCCCCCTTTAAGGAGTTTAGACTATAGCTCATATAGGGTTTAGGCAGGCTTGACATTTTGAGCATGTTGCGCTGCTCCACGGTCCACGGCGGGTAGAGCGAGGCCCCGGCCTGACGCCATTCGGGTGCTTGGAGGTTCAGGGCAATCTTAACCTAAATGATCTATAGTCTAAAGTGTAGGATTTAGGGTTTAGGGTAAGGCTTACGGATCATAACCTAAATGAGCTACATACCTGAACTCTCAAAGTAGGTAGAATAATAGCCCGAAATCCCTAAAAAACAGCCCAAAAGGCCATTATTCTACATACTTTTGGGGTTCAGGTAGTCTAAACTCCTAGTATCCCCCTTACTAAGGCCTAGTATAAGGTTTACTCCACGCTATCTCTGAGGGGTTTAGGGTTTAGGGTTTTACCATGTTTGAAATCAGGAAATTTCGGAACCCTACGTAATGGTAAGTTTATATGGGCTTGAGGGTTTAGGGTCTAAACTCCTAGGATCCCCCTTAATAACCTCTGCAATAGTCCCCTCGACACTCCCTTATCAAACCCCGTTGACAGGTTTAGACGTTAGCCCAAGTGTAGCCGGTATTTGTAGTCGAACCATAACACATCAGCAGACTGAGGGGGCCTGCGATAAGTTACAAGGTGACTACAACCGAAGTTTTCTGAAAAAGAGGAGGTTGTGCAGCCTCTGGCGCGTACTGCAGGGGCGAACTACCAATGCAGGGTCTATGGTTGTAGACGCGTACGGATGTATACCCCAAACATGGAAAGTCAAATGGACAAGATAATGGAAACTGAAATTGTCAATAGGTTTACACGTGTGATTTGAAGGGGTTAACTAGCAGAGTATCAGTATCAGGTTGATTTGAGGTATGCTGTACTTTACTTCTGCGAGGAATTTAGCACCGTGATTTAGGTAATTATTAGGGCTCCTGTTTTATACCAGTTATTGCTTGGTGTTTGGGTGGTGAGCTGGATGCCGGTACTTCTAGGTTGCGCTAGCGAACCAAAAACCGTGATGTTCTGGTTGTGCAATACTACGACCAAACAGACGACGAGGTCATCTTGCTGTATGTTGCGGGGGCCTGTAGCATCCCAACTTGACATGCTATTCAAGCTGGATGGAGGATTATTGGAAGCAATCTAGGGAGTGTGGCTGGAATCTCGCCGCAATCTAGTGTTTCGGGTTTTGTGCCGTAGGTGGAAGAGGCCTGGTTGGCAGGTGTTTGGGCTGCAGGAATGGGGGGGTTCAAGGTTCATAGGGTTTAAGGCATTGTTTTGGGTTCAGCTTCAGGAAAATGGGCTTCCACCCTGAGAACCGAGTCAACAGACAGATACAAACTTCTCGGATGTGAAGAGACCAATCAGCCAACTTGCACGCCCAAACATACTTAGTGGTGTTCCTGCGAACTAAGAATGAAAACAGCTCCCCATTCAGCACGAGCTAGTCCACACAGTAAATACCTATGAGCCTAGACACGGATAACGCAAGCTTACTGTGGAACCCAGTATATGCTTGAGCAACACCATAAAGAGACTATCCTGAAAAACATATACAAAGCATGAATCTTCGGCTCCGCTGCAAATTCAATCGAATCCCCAAGCAGCCCCAACAATTGACTAAATCCCGTAAGCCTGGTTGTGCATTCCATGGCCCCACGCTCTGAATCTTCCTAAGACCTGTTTTCGTTGCCCTGAATTTGCTTCGAGGCCTCTGGTCCCGGTTGGGGCGGCTTTCCCTTAGATCCGGGCGCCACCTTGGTTCAAGATGTTAAGAGCAGGGTTTGGGATTTGTAGAAACGCCTGATTGTTTATCAATAGCATGTAGGTACCCTATATCATAAACAACCTAGACCCTCCTCCTACCCTCTATTAGAGCCTAAGTACCCACTATTAGGGACCATATATCCCCAATTAAGGGTACAAGGAAGGTCCTGGAATGCATGGAACCTTGTTGGCATTCTGACGGCGATATTGAGGGACTCGGGTCTAAGGATGAAAGCGTCTGGAGATATGGTTATATAGAGGTTATATAGGATTATATGGTATATATATTGGGGCTATATGGGGATAATGGAAAAATGGAAACTACTATAATGGGTTATATATGGAGTATATGGGTGGTTGTCAAAATTATTGTCCCTTTTTGGATCCAGATTATACTACGGCACCTAATATTTAGGGTACGCAAAAAGGGACCATAATTTTGACCGCCGTCTATATGGGTCTAGGGAGTTGGGCTTGATGAATGGAGTTAGTGCGTCGGCACTCGGGCATTGGGGCTGAGAATTCTAGCTTCAAGCATGGGGTTCAGGATTTACGGTGCAAGGCGAGGGCCATCGGGTTGTGTAGTACGAACGAGTAAAGTCGTCTCATATTCGAAGCCGAGAGGGTCCATGTACCAAATAATTAGGTACTTGATTAATAGTAACTATAGTACAGGTTTTGGGTAAGTATATGATTATGAGATACTGCTCTGAATAGAGCTATAATCCCCCTTAAATGGATAGAATATGGCTTTGGGTATATTATAATTAAGATTCCCATATACCCCATATTCTATCTACTCAAGGGGGACTATATATGTCTGCCAAGGTAGCTCAAACATCAGGTTTCCCTACTGGGTCGTACCGATTTGGGGAGAACCCAGTCGATCACAAAATCCCAAAACGTCATAGAAATGAAGCTGCCTCCCCTCTTACCAGGCACCCCCCCGAGTAAACACTAAGTCTCTGCAAAGGTACTATGTGGTACCAGGTGGTTTCGGGAGTGTTAAAATGACAGGAGAAGTCAATTAATGCCCTCCAACAAATCCCATAAGGACCCTAAGATCAGCCGACACATTGCGCAAAACGGAAGGGGTCTAGGGAATGAGTCACAGCTATGTTCCCCCAAATTAATCAGCATACAGGCTATTCTTTGGCTTTTGTGGGAGGTCTAGGTCCCTCCACACTCCTAAATGCCAGCTGAAGGTCATGGACAACATAGGGGAGTCTCCTTGACATCCACCGGCAATGCTCCTACCTTCCTGTGTATCCTGGGGAACCCTTCAGGGGATGCCCCTGACTCGAGAACACCCCCACGTTTGGCGGATGATTTTACTACGAGCAGTCATATTTGGGGATTTCCCTAAAATTAGGTGTACTTTCTTGGGCGGTCCCCATAATTAGGATTCTATCATTTTGGGTTCTATATTGGAGTTCCCCTATTTGGGGAAGCTACCATTTGCGTATGGAGCTGGAGGAAAGACTTTCTGCCATCTAGCCCCGCATTAAGCCCTCAACCCCAAGCCGTACCCTAGACCATTAAAGCCCTAAACCCCCAAGCCGTACCCTAGACCCCTAAACCCTGAATTAAAGGCCAACCCCAAATGTAGAACCTCAAGTTGCAACCCTGCCTCGAACCTAAGACCCATGATCAATAAACCCATCCTTTTGAGGGCTTTAATATTAGGATCCCTATGATAATCCCTATTAAGGGGAGGGGGCTTAGTAATGAAGAGTGTACATTGAACCCCAAAACCCTAGAAGCGTTTTGAAAGGTGGCGACAGGAAGTGGTTTTCCCGAGGGACGCCCATGACTGCTCCGCTGGTGGCTAAGGGCTGCATCCGAGGCTGGAGACTGACATGCCTCAGGGTAGCGTGTAGGTACTGGAATTTAGAGCTTAAGGTCCTAAGTCGCAACGGTGGGTTAGACTCGCGTCGCGAAAGGTTTTTAAGGCTGTGTGGTCCGCGGGGACTCCCTTAACTTGGCAGGCCAAAGTAGGAATACAGCTTTTTGAGGTATACCTGCAGTAGTGAAACAAGCGATGAGGGAACCTTGGTAATTCTGTAACAGGGAAGCTCAGCATAGTGTCGGGAAGCGGATCGCTCTTTCCAGAGCTCTGCTCACGACTCTCTGACCCCAAATCCAGACCCCAAGCCACAAAATGCTGAACCCGAAGCCCGCAGTGTTTCATGTCGCCGGGGGACAAGGCAGCGACAGACATTCCAAGGCCATACGCCACCGCCTTCGTGACACCTGAGAGACCCAAGCCTTGAGGGTGTAGAGTCCCCAATATCTTAGAGTCCAAATGCTAATATCGTGGAGCTTTAGAGACCTGATTGCTTTTTCATGTCTCAAACTCAATTGCTTGGGTACTTGGACCCTTCGGCTCCCATAGGAACCATGAGAGACTTCTGCTTGCTATGGATCCTGTAGAAGTACTACCGCTGCTACAGCTGACGAGAATGACACCATCTTTTCCCTTTCTGCTACCACTAGCATTGCGACTATGGCTGCTGCTATTAATGCTATGATAAAATACACTATAGTCTTTATTGGTTACTACTGAAACCCCTAAACCCAGAACCCTAAACCCTAAACCCTGAACCCTAAACCCTATGGTTCTGCTGCTACTACTCATCGTCCTCCTACCACGGCTCCTCCTGCTATCACAACCCACGAGCTGCTTTCGAGCCATGGAGCCTGTCGAACCGGAGACACGAGCTGTGCCAAGGTCCTGGGATTCTAAAAAAGGACTTTAGGGTTTAGGGTTTAAGATTTAGGGTCTAGGATTTAGGGTTTAGGATTTAGGGTTCAAGGTTTAGGGTTTAGACACGCGCATCGCTCGCAGCAAGCACGGCAGCAAAGGTTTAGGGTTTAGGATTTAGGGTTTAGGGCTTAGGATTGAGGATGCTTTTAGGGGGTCAGGGTTAGAGGGTTGAGATGTTTAGGGCATCAGCATGACTGTCAGGAACATCTGCATGACAACTGGTATGCCCCCCCAGCGACGCACATAATATGAAGCATCCCGTATAGGTTAGTGAGCGGACCACAATCGTCGCCGATAGCCAGTGCATGAGACTCGTAAACCCTAACCTTGACATGAACACGTAACACGTAGATCCGTAAGCTGCACCAAGCATCAAACTCGATGGTTTCGGTGCATCCTGGCACACCCAACTCCGAAAGTGAGACTGAATACCTGCATCAGGTCGTGAACAAAAGGACTTATGTAGGGGTTGAAAACGGGCCTGTGGATTTTGGGCGGCTAATTACCAGACGGCAAGGTTCCCTATGCGTTTTTTTGGCTAAGAAACTGCTATTGTTCTTGTGAGCCCACACTGCTGTTGTTCTCCAGACTTCGGCAACACCTCTATGTGCTGCAGTTGGTGCAGAAAAGCCTGCATGATCTCAGAATGCTAGAGTACCTCAAATCGAATGGTACAAGGTACGCAGGGTCACGCATGATTTGTTGAGCATGAACCCTACCTTAAATCAGAACCCCTAAACCCTACAAACCCCTATGTACCCCTTTAACTCCTTTGGAGATGTCCCACGTAATATACAAAGTGTGCTGTTCTCGTAGCTGCTGCTGTCAACTGAAGAGTTGGTCAGATCTGTCGAGGCTTCATCTAGGGGAGTCCTTCAACTACAGGTTTAGGGTAGGGTTAAATTGGGGTTATATTCGGATAATGGAAAAGAAAATGGAAACTACTATTATATTGGTGTGAGATTGGGGCTATCATGGTCTTGTTCTTAAAGTTGAAGCCTCTCTTGGTCATAATCTCCTTGCACAAGTCGTCAGAATGCTGGCTCCTTCATGAAGAGCACATAGTTGGGCAGTATACATTATACTATGAAGCCACAAACATATACAAGACCTTCGCATGTCCCTCTTGAGGCTGTAAGGGCTTAGTTGGACCTTTTCGGGAGGATCCTTGTGTTCGTGCCGTCAATGGGGTCTGTTCCTGCAGGATCAATTCTCAATTTAGGGTTTAAGCCCCACCAGCACTTTTTCTCTGAGGGGATATCGATGAATCTGTATCCTAGGTACTGTACCGGATACATGAAAAAGCTAGAACAGAGGAACCAGTAAGGATCCATGTTGCGATCCATGAATCGTCACTATTCCATTGTTGCCAGGGTGTATGGACTACTTGGAGGCCTGGATGAGAAATACAGTGGTGAGCCCCCTGGTTCTGCCTGTGTATGTTCCCCGCGTATTTCAGCTTCCATTTGAGATGTACAGGAACGAACACCTACCGTCAGAACTAATGAGGTGATATGGGATACCTTGTTACCCAACCCCCGCCATGAAGAGGACCCTCTAAGTGTCCCCGGATCGATATGGTAGTCATAGACTCCTGATTACAATGGTAAGAATTACAGAAATTCTCTATTTGCAGACCTCTTTCAACTCTACCGTAGTATTGGATTGGAGGTCATGTGAGTACTGGTCTATAGGGATCCACACCCCCTAACCACTCATAAGTCAGGTAAGCGAATCCTGAATTACCAAGCGCAATGTCTATGACTTAGTTGCTATGCATCACCGATTCTAAAAGCAAAACATATCATTTCAAAAAGGCTCATGTCCCTCAACTCTGTGGGACCTTCTAGCATTTCCCAAGATCTGAAAGTGTCTGTGTGTGTGTGTGAAGGAGCATGGAAGGCATGACAATAATTTCAGTAGACCTTAGACAATTATGCCATGCATGGCGTGAAAAACCTGAACCTTAGCAGCTGAATTCTCCAAAGACCTCAAGGCGGTACCCAATCTTTCAGAAGAAGTGATCTTTGATTTTGTGCGACCGCGCATAGAATTGCAATATGGGGCGGGGGGGAAAAATTAGGAACCTCCAGAATGGCTTCTGCGAGGTGTTTTGTTGGAGTGAGGGGGAACCTGTTGCGTGTGCTTGGCCTCACTGTAGGTGAAAACCATTAATCCTGGACCCTGCACTAGACAGGAATGTCACACATCACAAGTATTCAGAGTATTCTCTGTAACACATGTACAGGATTTAATTAAGCACCAAAACATCAAGCCTAAACTAGACGCCCCCATAACCGTACCCCGCTCTCGGTGTAGTGCCTCCTGTTTGTGCTGCAACACCCAATACTTCCTATCCCGCATTCTTTTGATTTCAACGATGTGTTTTCTGCTTCCCCTTTCCTGACGCTTAGTTTTAGTTGCACATCTACGAATCTACGAGCCCTTCCCTTCTTGCTCGGGGGGGTTCAACAGGGGAAGGGGGGGAATTCGTTCCTCCTACTTCTAACATGTTGAAGTTTCCTTTAATTCTATAATACTACATTGCTATTTTAGAATACAGCACATGCACGACTCAGGAGCACATGCATTTGGTGTGGGTCTCTGCTTTGTAGAAGACATGCGCTTGATGGGCTTTGAACTAGGAAAAGTACATATAGGCTTTCAAGCAGGGGAAGTAGATTTGGGTGTTTACGCAAGTCAGGTGTTCTGCGTGTATCGTGCTACTTAGATGTATAGAATAGAGTGAATAGAGGTAGCCCGGGGAAGCTAGATCAGCTAGATTGTCACACATGGACGATCGACAAACTACTGGAAACAAGTCTAGGAA
This sequence comes from Symbiodinium pilosum, assembly GCA_905231905.1. NCBI lineage: Eukaryota > Dinophyceae > Suessiales > Symbiodiniaceae > Symbiodinium > Symbiodinium pilosum. Next base: position 54,851 of record CAJNIZ010033414.1, on the reverse strand, counting down.
GCGATCCCCCCAAATCTTGCTAAGGCATGTGCTTAAAACTTGAAAGAAGTTTCAAGCAAATCCTGCTTGGCGAGATTGATGATTGTGGTTTTCAGTTCTGCGCGAGGTGGCATCATGATGGCAGCAATGCAAAGATTCGTTGCCAGCTAGCAGCGAAGAAGCATTTCACGTTGGCATGAGACATGCAGGATGGCAAAAGGTGAGGCCATCCAGACTTGTGAGAGTTTGTCTCGGGAGATTAGCCCGCGCCATGCCGCAGGAGCCAGGGGCCTAAAGCCTAATGAACTTGTAATCCCCTGATCCTATAAACCAGAACCTAAAAGCCTAAGTTGAGTTGGGATACATGGCCGGGGAAGTTGGCTTGAAGTACGTCGCTTTGACCTTGCACTCTGAGGCCGTACGTAGAGCGAAGACCTTGATCCTTGGCATTTTGGGCTGCGGCGTTTAGGGTTGAAGGGTTCGAGGGTTTAGGGTTTAAGGACTTTGGATTCAGGGTTGAAGGATTTGGGGATGTCAGGGTTTGGATGAGTCGAAGACCTTGATCCTCGGGCTGCTTAGGGTTTAGGATTCACCCGACATCCAGCTGACAATTATCAGCAGTATCAGCTGCATACTCGGTGGTTTACTAGCATTTCCAGGCAAGGAGTAGCGAGGACCTGACCCTTGGCCTTTCTTTGGGCTTAGCAACATGTGTTGTTTTGCATATGAGGGTCGAGGGTTGCTGCTTGTGGCCCATGCCCCTAATGTGCTAGGATTAAAGGCTTTTAGGATGGGCTTACGGTTGAAAGTTCTAGCGTCCTGTCTGCATGGATTCATGCGCCTAGATAATCTTGTCCAATGTGTCCAGATTAAGCCCCTGGAACAATCCAAAAGGCGATGACGTTAGAGCCTATCTTAAAACTCTTTCCTTCCAAGAGCTGATTCCGACCTCTTACACTATCAACGCACATGTCAAGAGAAACACCAAAGGTTCTCGAAAAAGCCCGGGAAATGAGGCCACGTGAAGATATTTTGTGGTGCATCCTTGTGCAATAATTTCGGGTAAGGGCTAAGGGCGTAGGGTTTACATGCCAGTTTCTAGTAGAATTGCAAAGATGGATCCCACCAGTAGTCCCTGAATCATCCGTTTGATGGATATGGTAATCCCCAGTTCTTTTTCCATTCCCTCATTCCCTAACCGCCCTAAATCCTGTAAAGGCCCTGACCCTACCCCCGAATAAGTAGCTTCCATTTTCGTTTCCATTCCTTGATTCCCTACTACGAACCAGCAACCCTAAACCCTAAGCCCTAAACAGGTTTAGACTTACTGGTTGTCCGTAGGGAATAAGTGAATGCATTATATTGGCAGTATATTCGCTCATTCCCTACATCCTAGGGACTCTCAGGACCCCCGCTACCTGGTACCCCATTACCCATTTAGACCTAAATAAAAAAGGAACGTGGCCTCAATAGCAGTGGGGTACCAGGAAGTGGGGCTCCAAAGAGTTCCTAGGACTACAGAGAACCAGAGACAGTAGAAGGGTCATCTCCGGGCGCAGAAGGTTTTCGGAGGTCGTGGACGCATAGGGTTTGGAGGTTTGGCTTCCATGTCATATACTCAAGCAAAGAACTACGTACGCCATGTGAGTTGAGGCAGGGAAAACTAGGAAGGCCCTTTCTTTCGATTTCTAGACCCTGAGCCCTAAACCCCTAAACCCAAAATCCTGTGCAAGATCAGCCTTTGAGTGCTTTGACGGAAGGAACCATTGCAATGAGAAAGCTAAAGGATGTCAGAATCATGGTCTGGTGCTCAGATACCATACCAAACAAACAAACTTTTCTGACACCGTACAAATGAGCCAGAATTCTGTAGGTGTCCTGCTTTTCCAGGCTTGCCCTTGGTACCCTTTGTGCCAGCAACGCCTGATTGTCGGGATGGGTTGGGGTCAGGGTTGAAGCTTTCATAGGATCTTGACTGCCAACAAGGCCCAAACAAGCATTTAGGCTGGAGGCATGAAGGACGGGTATAAAATCTGATTCGCGCAAGGACTGGGTCTCCATTTGGTGCTAAATCAAGTAGTGCTGCCTTGGTTCTACTAGCCAACAAGCCTTTCAGCTTTCACATGTACACATCGCACACATACAGACTTGTGAAGAGAGGCTTGGCGTATGTATCGCACCTAGCGAGACCCTGTGGTCACTCGCACCTCCTGGTACTTTGCACATATTGATTACGATAGGTACAAGTAGTTTGTGTGCCCAGCATGCAGACTCATTTCTTCAGAAGTGCGCACTTTAAGGTCGTCCACGCAGCATGCTGCCAATTAAACAACACGGCAGAGCGATGGAACCTAGAGTTCCGGATTCCTCTACAAGCTCCATATCCTATACCCCCTTCAACAAGGTTCTCCCTTACTAAGCAAGCAGCAAGGGGGATCCTATTTCTGAGAAATAGAACTTTTGTATCTTGACTACCGGGACTCCAAGGGGAGAAGCCCTGCAAATGCAGGAGGCTGTAGAAAATGCACCAACAGGCTTGGGGGCCATACTATGTTGAAGATATGCAAGGAATATGCCCGAACAATATCTGTAACTGTGATTGTTATTCAAGCTCCTACACTAGGTCAAAGACGAGGGCTTCTCCAACTGCAGCACCACTCCAATGCTACCGCCACTGCCGCAACCACTGCTTGCCGTAAGACTCCCGATTAAAATCTGAGCCCTCCTTCCCTTAAGGACAAATATCCCATTGTGTGAAATCATATATTGGGAGCGTAAAAATTTCAGGTAGGTGAAGATTTTAATGTTAATGGTAGGGAAACGTTGCAGGGTTATTTAGAAAAAAACAGTTCCCGATTTAAGGTCATTCTGGTACTATTCCCTATATAAGCAACCATTTAGGGTGAGGTCGCTTTAAATTGCCCAGATATTGGTGTCACCGATGCTGAGTCAGTCCTGGCTCAAGGCCCATTAGCCGTTGAATGGAACCTCTTTCTGGGACTACTCAAAAAACTCTCACCTGAAAACGTGTGCTTCAGAATCTCCCATCTGCAGCGAAGCACAACAGGATTTCTTGACCAAGATAAGGGCCCCAGGTCGCTGATATTCAATAAACTGGAGGCCCTGAAAAGTACACATTTTCTTGCAATGAATCCTAAACCCTAACCTGACCCTAAACCCTCAGCCCCTATTCCCAGGAAAAGCAAATGAGGTTCCATAGATAGAGAGGATAGACCCCAAGATGCTATCATCCTTCTAAATGGGAAGCCTAAAACGGTACTCCTACTTTTGGGAAATCCTAAACCCTAAATTGTAGTTTCCATTTTCTTTTCCATTATCCCTATATGAACCCCTATAAACCCCTTTAAAAAGGGTACCCCTACTTTTGGGAAACCCCCATGTCGAGTCTCTGATGCCGGAAGGCTCAAACACAAGTCGATGCATCGCAGCGTGAGGCGGAACCCTCAATGCAAAGCTACACTAGGGTTTAGGGTTTAGGGGTTTAGGGGTGTAAGGGTTAAGGGTTTAGGGTTTAGGAAGGGAACGTACGCGCCGAACTCTCAGCCTTTGGCCCTTAATTCCATCTGCAGACACAGGCATAATAGCAAGATCGCCCAAACTGGATCTAACTGACATGGAACGCTGTGTAACAGCCACTTAGAGGACAGTAGTCTACAAGAGCCCCTGCTAGATTTCCATGTCATTTTGGGGGAGCGTACTGTCCAGACTTGAATCAGCCAATTCATGCTGAGCACTGCACACTACAGCGCTGAGACAACCATTTCCCAAAGCCCATAAGCCACTACATAATCCCGGCTGGAATTTCTTGTTCCATGATTATTCCATTTGATTCTTCATTTTATGGATGCATTCCCCTACTGAAGCCTGAAACCCTGAAGTAATCGCTCACTGCCCTACCGCCTCGGCGTCCCGAGGCGCGATCCCCAGGCACTCCGGCTCTGCCAGGTACTCCACGCACAGGGAGCTTGAAACCGACCTGAAAGAGGAAGAACATGTTGAGACATTTTGGTCCGAAGGTTCAAGTATGCGACTCGGGCTTTGGAATGTCGAAGTTAGGGTTGAGGGTTTAGGCTCTGAGTTTAGGGGGGTTAGGCTTTGGGGCTGTAAGGCTGAAGTTTAATGTTTAGGCTGCAGAACTTTCAGGAGCGGAATGCTGTTTCCAGAGCTTCGTGTTTAGGCTTCACACTTTGGAGGTCAGCGTTTGGTGCCTAGGCCTTAGGCCCTTGAGCTTCAGGGTTAAGTTCAGCATTTAATGTTCAGGATTGAGGAGAGGTGGATTTTGCCCTGCCGTCTAGCTTGTCTCGGCGTTCAGGGAGATTCCAGCTACAAGCAGCTCCATGGCAAGGGTTTAAGTTTAAGGCTTTGAAAACCTCTGAAACAGCAGAAGCAAAGCAAAGAATGCAGAATGAGGCGAGTTCCAAGACTACCGGGGTCAACTACTAATGCTGGTCGGCAACTTGGATCTCTCTTGGCTTCATGTATTTCTTGTCAGCGACAACGATCGATCCATCAAAGCTCTCTCTTAAATGGAGTAGCTTGTATTTGCTAGGCCTCACTAGGAGCAAAGGCAGAGGAGCTCTTCCTGCAAAAGGCACATAAGGCAAGCCTTGTACAGTCGGCTTGCGCTGAGTATCTCTGAAAAGGCCTCTACCTCACCGCTTGAATGAAGCAACTAATCCTAAAATTGGTTTACTTAAGTCTTCCTTGTATGGGTACTTGGGACTATTTGGGTGAAGCTCTTGGCGGCTCTTGGTGAGTAGGCGCGGCCAGGAAACCCACTCGCCCACAACCACAGCCACATCCTCGCCAGCAACTCGGAGGAGGTATGCCATTTGACCGGGCTTCCTGGTGCCACTTGGGTTAGCTTAGATCAGGAAATGTGGGCATATATGAGTTCTAGGGGCATCTAAACATGCACGGGGCATGTTCTACTTGCTGAAGCAAAACGTTAGGTTTAGGCCTTTTGTAGAGCTTGTGGCGTGGGGTGTTGGGATTGGAGGGGCTTGGCATATTAGCTGTTATTAGCTGGTTTCACAATTCAGCAAGGTTGTCTCGATTTCCCCCAGAATGCCAAGCAAATGCGAAATACTCCATTACCCACACGAGCAGTGAATGTAAGAATCACCTTCTTCATCTTGGAAAACACTTCGCAAGAGAAGTCGGAGCGGCTGCGTGTGGATGCCCAAACATCCGCATGGAAATTAGGCCCTAAACCTATATAGTCCCCCTTAAGTAGATAGAATATGGGGTATATGGGGATCTTACTATAATATACCCAAAGCCATATTCTATCTACTTAAGGGGGACTATAGACCCTAAACCGCGCAGGCAGGCAGGGCTCAGGGACGCGCACTTGGACCCGTAGCCCAGCTGTGATTCACCTGGCTCACGGCTGCACAGGTACTGAATTACAAGCTGACCTGTGACTAATGTAGAAGCCTGGATCATCACCAAAACTATTCCGTACCATTCCTTGGAAACTTGGCATGTGCACTGATATCCTATTCTGATTATTTACGCCTCCACGATACACTCCTGGAAAGGTTTGGTGGCCTGCTTTCAGCCAAGGATGTAGAATGGACGCTACCGACATTGCTAATCAGGCTAGGTTCTCACTCGCGCTACCAAGCACTCTGTGAAGGATCTAATAATTGTTTCTTTTAAGCTGATGGGCTCCTCCCATTTCAGACTAGGGCTATGCGGTCAGGCAAGCTGGATAAGTCAGGCAAGCTGGATGTTCAGTGTGGTGCTGGAGGCTTGGGAAATAGCCTGTGGATTTAGACCACTGGCTTTGTGTCATGAATCTGCTGCAAGCGCTGGTCTTGGGTTTCTGGCTTGAAAGTTAGGGTCCACCCCACTGAGCCACGCAGGCAAACAAACACTGGCAGCACCAAGACTGCTTATCGGCATTTGGCCAAAATAGGCCTGAACAATAGAGCTCTACATTTGCAAGCGTGGCACGGGAATACCTCGAGATGCCTGACAAAGTATGCCTATCACATCCCATAGAACCCTCTAAATTAATTGCTCCCGATGCCGCCATGAGCTTCTATCTAAGCGGCCTCCCTTTAAGGTTACGAAACAACTCTAACAAGTCTCTTTTTTGGGTTTGCATACTCATCAATGACCCAGTCAGGCCCAGCCTGGCAGCTGGTCCGACTCCACAGCGTGCGCTGTGACCAGCGGCAGGGGCTCCTTCCGGTCTGCGACCACCTCCAGACTTCTTGGGTTTAGGATTCGGGACCTAGGATTTGGTGTTTAGATGTCAGAGACTGCCAGAGTTTAGGGTGGTAGGAATACTAAGAGTAGGAGGAGGAGCAGCAGTCGCAGGAGTAGGAGCAGCCGTGGTGATGGTGATGGTGGTGGTGGCGGTGGTGATGGTGATGGTGGCGGCGGCGGCGGTGGTGTGGGGGCGCCGGCGCCGGCGCCGGCAACGACTGCGATGGTGATAGAAGCAGCTGTTGCTCTTGTAGCTGTTGTTTTACTTGAAAGTACAGCCACTGGTTGTGGTGGTGGGAGTATGAGGAGCGGGAGCCATTAAACTATGGAACTAGAACCTTCGTCAAGGAGAGCCGATCATAGTAGGACAAGTATGCACCACATGCACAGAACAAAAGGCATGTGGCAAATGCCAATCATGTCCGCCAGCCTCGAGATAGCTGAAACGCCTGACGGACAGAGGCGTTTGCTGTGAAATCCCCAATGCTTCATGTATTGAGCCATTTACAGCACATATATTTATATATGTATATCCATATGCATACATATACAAAGGCTTTTTTTAAGGGAAACTCAAAAGGGTTTCCTACCAAAAATACTGCGCTTCCAAAGTGCACGCTATTTGTGTACTTGGGCCCTTAGGGTTTGTTTCTGTTTTGCCTGTAAGGCTACTCCAACAGCTTGATATGGATCTACCATTGGCTTCGTGTCCCCGAGGGGAGAGACAGACACAGGAGGGGGCAAGTTGCAACTCCCCACGTGTATGTTTGAAGTTTTCAACTTCTGGGCCTGCCATCAAATTTTCTGGCTGCATGAATCGCCCTGAACCTTTAAAGGGGCCGTACTACCCGCAGTCTTTAAAGGGGCCATTTAGGTTCCAGGTTAATCCCTTCCCCCCAATATGAATCCCCCTGAATATTAAACAATAGATCCGGGGGCCTAATTAGAAGGGGAAAACTACTTTTGAAAGGGGCCACCCAAACAATGCATTGGGGGAGGGCTTACTGTCATGATTAAGGGGTTGAGAAGAAGGAATCAAAAGGAACTCGGAATCCCCTTCAATAGATATCCGACCCCACTAAACATTAACTTCTGGGGGGCCCGGAATAGGTATCATTAAGTTAATTCCGGGGAAGGGGCTGACAATCTGGCATTCCTAAATTCAAGCCCTCTGCATGGGACCGCAAACCCAAATACATCCTCACGCTAGACCTAAAGCTCAGGTAAGAAAGAAGCATTAGCGTTGTCTATCATGGTACTGGTAAGGGACTGATGGTAACTTGAACTTGCCCTAGCCAGCCTATACAAAAAAAGCGGCCTGCGCCAAAACTCCTGCTGGCCCCACAACCCTCTCTTCGAAGACCATGTATTCTCAGTGGCTGTTTTAAAGTGAAGCTCCAACCTCAAGGGATATTTAGAAAAACAACTAACAGTTAACCCCCTTCATACTATTAGCCAAAGCCCCACCACGCCGAACAGCAAAATTCACAAACCGTTCTCCTGGTAGCCTACAGGGGGACATACTCATAATCGGGGGTGGGGGAGTGTCATATTGGTATGAAAGTGTTATCTGACATATATGTGCATGTATAAAGATATTTATATATATATATGCCCAGCTAGAACTTTCGGGTCACTCTTCATGATAAGCATCTTCTCAGGAGGGGGACAAGGTGAAATAACGAAAGGTAGAGAGGAGGACCCTACACCCTAAACCCTACCTTTCGGAGAGGCGAGGTGCACATATGCGGGTTCTACACTATCCTGAGCCCTGGACCTAAACCACAAGTCTGTGGTCCCTGGAATCTAGATTCTGCACGGTCCAATGATAAAGCCTCAAAAGATGCATCCCACTGCCTTGGGGCATATAATCCCCACCCCCAAATATCGGGTATGATATATGGGGTATATGGAAACTTCCCGCACCCATTTTAATAGAGGATGCGGGAAGTTTTGATGTTAATCCCTCAGAAAGCCCAAGGCCCAAGGCCTCTCGGATGCGCGACCGTGGACTACTTGTGCATAGAAATTGCAGAGGCGCCTGGGGGGCTCTGCAAAGTTTTAATTGGAGGGGTTGGGTTTGAGGGCGTATAGGGCCGGAGTCAAAGGACCAGGGCAAAGGGTTACAAGTTGAAACCTGTTTACGGTGGGCTTTTGGGACCCCCGGAAATCTTTACATTCACCGGTCATCCATGCAAAATCTCCGGATTTAGCAAGTGAGTGTGGAGAGAATGGGTTTCGGGCTAGGGCTCATGGAGGACCAGCTGTGGGATTTTGGATGGCCCAGGCTAGAGTGCATATGGCTTTAGATCAGGGCCTCGTTATAGAACAATGAAAGAGATTTGAAAAACATAGGAATCAAGACCTTGCTTATTTGGAGCTCTGTCAAGGTGGGCGCTTCTTCACAGTTTCAATGGACCTTGTTTGAATCACTGGAACGTCTATCCTAACCGGTATGCTTTAGGATGCCAGAGTCACGCCTGGGACAGCTATACTGCGGCCTGCGGCAGGACGAAAGTTCGTCGCACTTGCACATCACTACATCAGTTCTGCACGAATCCCTGCGCAGACCCCTATCTCCCGTAGACTCCTCCACCAAGTCCTCCCTCCGGAACAACTAAAGTATCTTAAATTTGTTCCAGTGGATTGATTCCTCCGCTAGCCAGGCCAGCGAAAACCCGCTTTTGTGTACTCCGCATCCTCCGCAAGATGAAAGTAAGCAAATGTGACGAAACTTTATTTCTGGCGATGCATTTCGAAGGGAGTTTGAGGCCTAAAAACCTTGTTGGGCCTCCCGCATGACTGTCCTTGAGCCCCTTCACAGAGTTTTAGTGCTAGAAACCTTCTTCTGACGAAGCCCATACACATCCTCCCAGCAAGTCTCACACATTGCACTTAGCTCGACTATCGGCAGCAAAATTCACCTTGCAGGTCGAAGCGAGTTTCCGGCCACAAGAGAGTCCAGGAGCTTGCAGGTTGGGGTTCAGCTCGCAGAGATGAAGGTTTAGCTTGGAGGTCCACAATATGCTTATAACTTAAAACCATACTACACTGTACTGAGAGCAAAGCTATGAACCTGCTAACTCACACAATAAGGAGTAGCAGTGACTGCATTGTTGCTAATACCCATGGTCCTGCAACAAGGTGTTTAGAGTTTAGAGTGCGGGAGCTACCCCAGCAAAGCTGTTGAGCTTTACAGTATGTACCAGGTGACCCCGAAACCTAAACATGTTCTATGTTGCAACCCGATGAGCCCGCATGCCAGCGCTCCGGACTTCGAAACCTAACCCAAAGGGTCCATGTGGGTATATGTTGTACACTTAATTAAGGCCCAAAGAGGTTTTCATATGTACCTACTTTCAGGCCCAAGTATCTATCATATAGCTACATGGACCTTCTGGGTAAGGCTTTCTCTGTCAATCTGTTCGCCTCTTTCGCCTGGAAATTCTACCCTATCTCTACGCTCTAGGCACAGGGATTTCAACGCGAAAGATCTGTAGGCCCATAATAGCTGTGGTCGGCCTTCTTTGGTCAAAGTGGCCCAATACGCTGGGAGCACCATCTCTTGTATGCAGAACCCTCCTCTTACTACTAAACCACAACTCCCACACGTCCAACATGTTCTGCAAACACTCGGTTTTATATTCATATTTATACAGTATGTAATACCAGAATTCAAGATGTGCGAGAAATTACCTATAGACTTATCAAATAGTTAGGGTCGGTGGGAGGTGATGAAACCCTACAAGCCCAGGTGCGAGAAGCGTCTGAGGCCCGCAAGGGAAGATCCCGCTGCATCCTCCACCATCAAAGCTAACTCAAGGCTTTGTGAAAGGGGAATCAACTGATATACGTTGCTACATAGGGATATAACATATAATAAAACATAACAGCATATGGGGTTTAGGGTTTCAGGGTTCAGGGCTTATGTTGATGATGACGAGATGCGGGCCTAGTGTTTGAGGGTTTAGGCTCAGGGGTCGAGGGATTAAGAGGTTGAGGGTTTAGGGCTTAAGCGGTTAAGGGTCAGGGAGTTTGGGGATTTAAGGGTCTGGATCCGGTTTTAAAAGATGCATGACCCCAACTACCCGGAATCTTATGAATTGAGATGCCAGAGTATACCAAGGTCACACAGGGATTCTGAGCTTCCACCGAGTTAAGCAAGCAAGCCGTGTTGAGTTAGAAGAACCCTACAGGCAGAAGTACCCAATAATCATATACTTCCCCAAACCTCATATACCCTAAAATCTATTACCCAAATCTTCAGTACCTGGTTATTGAGTACTTGGACCCTGTGAAGAACACATTCGACCCCTAACCAACTAAGTACCTGGTTATTGGGTAATTACTTGGACCCTCTGAACTTAGCCCTTAAACCACGTCGCCCACCCCAAGCATGAGCCCAACCTGATGGCCGAATTCCTAAACCTAACCCTTCCTGAACCGCAAAAGAACGTAGACAAATCCCTTCCCCCTAATACTAACTTAAAACACGCCTGATATTTTGTATTTGGAGGGAGGGGGGGAGGCGTCGTTTGATATTAGGAAGCGATTACGAGCCACTTTGACTCTTCTTCTGGGCTTGGGACATGATTTTGCGCAGCTGAAGCTTCAAAATGCATTCCCAAACCACTCCACAAATCTGGTAGTAAGATTACCCCGTTGTGACACTCCCTTTCTTTTGAAGCTCCATTCAAGCCTTTGTAGGGCAAACTTATGGCAATCCTCAGTTGAAGGCTAGGGTCTCAGGTAGACATGAAATATTCTCCGAGCTCCTCATCCTTGGAGATTCCCATCTACTGAAGTTTATGGGTTCTGGCCCATGATCATGACACCCTCAGCCTGAAAACCACGAATTTCACCGTTTAAACCCTGAGCTCCAGACCTTGCGATGCACCCACGAGATTCGAGCCTGCACAGAAACAACGGCAGGGAACCCTCCATTCGGAGCGGTGTGTTACTTGTAGCCTACTGAGGAAGTATTGTTACAGCCTACTCATGAACATGGTTACGAGACTAAGAGTACCAATGCTTCGGCTGTAACTGCAGCTACTACAGTTTTGAATTATATCCCCGGCGTACAGTACCTGGACTATTCAATATTGTGCCCCTGGAGCCTTGGTAAAGCAAAGTTATATCGTTGGCACATTACCATGGAAACATGCCACACTGGAACGTCTAGGTGCAGAGTTCATCTCTGGCATAAATAAAGAATGTACAAGCCGACAGTGTACGCCCTGTATTCCTGTGCTCTATATTCCCCAGGAGAAAGATAGCCTGCGGGTTAGGGCTGTAAGATTCATAGGCTTAAGGCCTAGGATTTAGAAGCTGTAGGGCTCAGAGCGTAGAGGGCTTTCACTTCACTGCTCCAATGGGGCTCTTTCAACTTGAGTTCCTCCTGTTTAAACGATATGTGCATGTGTGTGTGTGTGTGCATGACCGTTCCAACCTATGTATTCGTATATTCGTAAGTCATCAGTCCAGGCGTTGCAGAGTGTAGCCTTTCTATGTACGAAGTGTACTACAACCGCAAGGAAAAGATGGCCTTACTCCAAAAAACACCACAATTTCGCCACCTAACCTCTTGAGCCACTCACTTTGAGTCCGGTTCAATCAAGTCTGGCGGAAACTAAACCCTCTGCTGAGCCTGGTTGCCATCTTGGACGTCCCATGGCGTATCCAAGCCGATGTTGGGCGGAACCCCAACCTTTCAATGAGGGTCTTACATGCCTGTGCTGCAAAGTTTGGTAGAAGAACTGCCCGACAATGCAACAAAATCGAGAGACTGTTACTATCCTACTTCGAGGGGTCTTGGTGAGAATTCTATGAGATTACGCAGGTCCAAAGCCACTACCCCTACAACCCTGAACGGTTCCATGCTCTTAGCGAAACCATAATATGGTCATAGAAAGGTGAGGCTGCCGATAAAACGCTGTTTGCGAGCTGTCTAAATACTATATTTCGGAACCATTTACAGGCTCCTATAAACCAGTACACTCCTCATAAAAAAATCAGGCATATCTTCGAACTCCAAACTGTAATTAGGCTGAAAACCTGTCAAAAAACGCCGGGTGGCTGGTGTGTTTCTGAGTAGGTTCCACTGCTGCTCACGAAGCTGCCTCTCCTCCACTGTGACGGCACCTTTCTCCAGCTTTCGCGTGCTTAAGATGATATGTAGAGTATGCCTCTACAAGTCGTACGGCTTGGGATTGGGGATCCCGTTGATGGAGGAATTCTTGCATCAGCTGGGGCCCCGTAAGTACTGTACTTCCTACACCTGGGTTGACTTCAGGTGGCGCAGGGTTGCCCAAATACAAAAAAATGGGTCTACATGAGTGTTTCCAGCCACAAGCCCAGTACATGACGATAGCCTATTTTAATGCCTCAATCGCCAGCATTTCTTGCGTTTCACATTAATGCTTGGGGCTTAAGCCCTGAGCAGTAATTTGCGTGGTGGCTTGGGGCTAAAGGTAGCTGGGCTGAGTTTCACATTTCCTCTTGACAACATGCAGGAATCAGAAGGATTCCCTTGCTGTTATGGTATCTACTATTCGAACCGTACTCCCTAAACCCCAACCCCTAACTCATCCTTAGATAAGGCATTGCTGAGACACTTCTTAACTTTACACCTTGTGCGTTGTGTCTTTTTGCGGCTTGCGGGCTTTGGTGTTGACATGGTTCCACTATGTGCTGCTAACTTGCTTTCCAGCACAAAACACTCAAATTAAGCGCCCCGAGCTCTACACCCTCTAGCCTTCGAGCTCATGGAGCTTCAGCCCACATAAAATGGGGTTTAGGTTAGGGTTTAGGGTTGAGGGCTCTAATCCTCAAATAACACGCAGAAGAACACAACATTGCTGCGGCAGCCACATGCATCCCTGGCTTGCTTCCTTGCTGCATAGGAGCTACACTCAAAAATTCTAGTATCCCCCTTACTAACCTCGACAAAACTCCCCCATAATACTCCCCTATATGATTCTGAAAGGCACCTCAGGGAGGTATGTGCACATATATTTATGCGGGCCATAGGGAGATACCACGGGGTTCCCCCGTGAGAATGGCAAAGACGATTTTTTGGGTCATCCTTTCTGAGGATCACCCTGCCGAAGCTAATAAGGCCTCTTCAAGGCCCCCTGCCCCCTTCAAACCAGGAGAATCTCTGACATTATTGAGCTATTCTGGCCCTCCTCAATCCCAAAAGGGGTCCAAGGTCCTAAACCCTCTATAAGTTGTACCCAGAGGAGGAATCCCTACGCAAGTAATCTTTTCCCCCTGAAAGAACGCCTAACAAAAAGACGCCTCCTAGAGAACCCCCAATTCAAGAACCTCTCTGAAAACTACGTTAAAAATGGCCCAAACTACTGCTAAAAGGGGTCCCCATAATACTGAATTGGGGAGTTTTGGGGTCACTAGGGGGGTCAAGAAAGTGATTCTACTTATGTCAGTTCGAATCTATATTCATAATACTAGTTACTTAGGCTAGTATGAACTACTGTAGGTTCCAATCACATTAACTCCAGTTCACTTGATTTCTAATTAGGTCTCGACTGATTTTTGCTTAGGTCTTAGTCACATTTGAATAAGATTTCAAGTGGTCTGAGTTGCATTTCAATTGATTTTAAGCAGGCTTTATGTTTTTACTTGAATCTAATTTATCCCCACCCCCCCATATTTCTTTGCAGAAAACCGCCCTAATACTAAATAATCCGGTGGGTTCTTTATTGCGGGGGAGGTTGTTCGTGATTAGGGGCAGGGTGTCACTTTGTCGCCCAGTTGTCGACAATTTACCCTAAGCCCCAAATCCTAGACTCTAAACCTTTAGACCCTAAACCCTAAATCTTAAACTCAAAACCCTACATCCTAGACCCCAACCCTAAACTCTACACACTAAATCCTAGATCTTAAGCCCTAAACCCTTAAACCCCAAGGAAAGACAGAGCCCCACCTCGGTACATACCACCCGCAATTGAAGGACCTCCATCGTGGAACTCCTGTATCCAGGCGTTCCTGGTCTCCTGTCTATACTCAAAGGGGCTGTATAAGGGATTACATAGGGTCTATAGGGTCTGAACTCCATAAAGGGGGGTTATATAGGGGGATTATACTAAGGTATTTTCTTTTCACTGCCATGTGAGCTATAATCTAAACCCACTGAATAACCCCTATAGTAGTCCGCTATAAGCCCCTTTATGGAGTTTAGATTATGGCACATGTGGCTGGAATTTGGTCCTAACAAGGGAGGCGGGGGTTGCCAAAGTCATCTCACTATCCCAACAGAACCTGGACCCTGACCCTGACCGCTAAGAAACCATGTAGCCCGGTAAAAGTGCTCTTCATGGGGCTCCATGTCGATTTGGGAAGATAAGATTCTCGGGGTTATAATGCAGCAGTACAACTGTAGCAGTACCACAAAAGAACTTTACAGAGGTCATGTTCAGAATCCTTCGCATCTTCCGTCGCCGTCGGAGCACATAGATGTGTCATTGTCAAACTTCTACTTGGCACTTAGGACCCCTACTAAGGGTTAACCCTTACTTACCTATAATAGGAATATAAAGGAATCCCAAAGGGTTAAGGGTCTAAGGCCCAAGCTAAGTCCCAAGGAGACTCAAAGATCCTTCTCAGGGCCTGGGAGCTATTAAGATTATAGCATTTGGGCGCGGAAGCCCTATTATTTGGGTCCTTGGACCCTTAGGGAAACTTAAAGATCCTTCTCAAGGCCTGGGAGCGGCTGACAAAGAATAAGAAGTGATCTTGTACTGGCGAGCGGAACGAACCAACAAAAACCCAAAAGCTAAGAAAGGGGAATGTTGTCAACAACTCCGCACGGCACCCTAAACCCAGACTGCGTTGAGAGTCGAAGTCCAAAACCCCTAAACTGTCCTCCCATCGATTGTTGAGACGGGAGCCTTCAGATCGGTCGTTGACACCTGGTGAGCTTGTGGGGCGCTCGCCTTCACTAAAACATGGGCCTGGTTCATATGAACTTCAGCATTTGGACCCGCAGGTCATGGCTAAAGAAATTCAACGAGGATGTTCCGGACAAGGAGTAGCAGCAGCAGCAGCGGCGGCAGCTGCTGGTGCTGGTGTGGAACTGCACAACTATTATCTGAAAGACTGCTTTGACGCAGATGACAAGCATCATCCCTTGCACATGTGCTTCTGTTGAAATGTGGCTACTCGTATCCACCAGCAGCAAGCAGTGCCTCCGTCGTTACAACAATGGGTCTAACAAGATAGTTTTCCAACACAGAGGACCCAAATTTAAGTCCTCATTGTAGGGACCCTCAACCCTCAAACAAGGTACCCTAATTCCTGGGAAATTCCCACAAACTGCTCAGCTGCTTGTACAGCTTCAGGATTTCACACTTCAGCGGGGGAACCCTCTAGGAACCCATCAGCGGCCCCATGGGAAGCCAGGAGCCCACAATGATGCCCTGAGGTCATACAACGTGGAAGGAAAGTGCTCCATCCGTGTTGGAACTGGGAGCTTATGAAAAAAGAGAGGTTTAGCTCAAGTACCCAAGAAGCATGATTTCCAACAATGACTGAGGTTAGGGGAAGTAGACCCTGATATGTCGAGGCTTCCTTCTCTTCATCTATGAGCATCACTGCAGCAAATGGGCTGTCGTCATGGGGCAGCATGGCTCCACAAAGACGTGTTGTCTCCTGCAAGGTGTCAGGGCGTTGAAGAGTTGATGGGGCAGTGGCTCAATGCTATCTGCCGTGGAGCCTTCCGCCAAAACAAAGCTTTTAGCTGTTTCTGAGGAATTGATGAACTTCCCAACTTCTGCTACTCTTATTCCATTCCTTCTTCTCGCGCTACTGACTCACCTACCTACCTACCTACCTACTTTCCTAGGGCAACCACGACCACCCCTGCTGTAACTACTGATACGGCTCCTAGTGACTCGTTCCTGCTGCTGCTGCTCCTACGACTACTATGACGCCTGTTCCAACTACTTCGTCCTTGGTGACCACGATGACAAAAACATTTCGTTTTTGATTGCTAGGACGACATGGGTAGCTTCCCGTGGCAATTCGCAGGCAAGTCTCCTCGAAATAACTTCTGGGATGCAGCTGGTGGGCGTGCCAGACGCAATCAATGTCGTAGGTAGGCACCCAGAATTCCTCAAATCGAGGGCAGAGAAGTACTAATTAGGATGTAGAGAGTGTAGGAGCCTCATTGAAGGATTGGGGGTTTGCTGCAACAGGTATGCTAGACACGCCGCGGGATGCTCAGCAGCGGATCTGCTCAGCGTACGTACCAACATCCCACTCACCACAGATGCTGTTGCCTCAACCCTAAGCCTCCATTATTCATAAAAGTATTTGCTTTGGACTCTAAATCAGACATCCCTACCATTTTGCCAGGGCATCGTTTGGCCGACGTCGTTTCAGCTCAAGAAACTTGTCCAAGTATCCTGGGCCAGGTAGCTGCCAGCCACACATAATCCTAAAGCCTACTAGACCTGACCATGTGGGATGAATCGGAGGATGGGTCTCTGGGTTTGCTAAGCATTCTTCAACAGATGAGTAATTTGGGAATGATTTCGAGCATTGCAATCAGAAGGTCGAACACCCTGAATGCAACAATAGGCGTGATTGCTGGCCGAGGAGGCTGGAGTTACCTTCTTTGGGGTTGAGGGCTTGGGGTTCCAAAGACCGACCGCTTCTTCCGCTAGGTCTGGCTGGCTGCTCGGCTAGTATGCAGACTACAAGGAATATATTGTAACAGTCGTGCCCGGCGGCTAATGTGGCTTCACTTTTGTCCAAGGCACTTTCAACAGCAATCTCCAGAAAATAGCGGTCCCGGTAGTGCGGCATCACCGCCACCTCCCAGCTTTTTCGCAAGGAAATATGCAGGCTCTTTTCTGGGTTGCTGTTAAGNNGTTTCCCCAATTTAGTAACTTAATTTAAGTTCCTTAACAGCAACCCAGTTTTGTTAGGCTGTCTTACTCAAAGTCGCGGGGATGACAGATGGAGGGGTGCATGACCAGTCCAGGTTCCAGTCGAGGCCTGTAGTAGTTGGAGTTTCAACTGAGATTGATAGCTGAGGGACCCAAGAAAGGCAAAAGTGAGTTCATCATAGCATTTTCGGGTCAATATTCATCAATGTCATCGGATCATTGGATCCTGAGCCCCAAGCCCCAGACTACAGCGAGTTCCTTCCATCACGAGGAGGTCAACCTCTCAGACAATTGCCAACACCCGGCCCAAACAAGGAGGGCCTCAGGTTTAATTTTGGTTTAGGGCTGAGCCCGACATCATAAATAAGGCCTGAAAAATGAGCCCCAACAGATTTCATGACTCCAGAGATGGGTAGGGATCATAGTAATATAGGGTTTAGGATCCGATCTTAAAGGCTGCATAAAGAATATTCTGAAGGACTCCCATTTGGTCTTTCGTGCGTGTGATAAGGGTTATAGTTATAGTCAATTATATTTACAGTCGAGATATTTTGAGGCCTATCTAAAGGCCCCTATGTATGCAACTCCCGTGTGTTTACAGCGTACCCACTCTTGCAAGCAACTTGCGCCTGCCTGGTAGAAAAACGCCATCTGCCTGGCAACAGGTGTGGGCTTCCAGCTTGAGGGTTAGGGGGTT
Organism: Symbiodinium pilosum; assembly: GCA_905231905.1. Taxonomy (NCBI): domain Eukaryota; class Dinophyceae; order Suessiales; family Symbiodiniaceae; genus Symbiodinium; species Symbiodinium pilosum. The sequence goes on along the minus strand of CAJNIZ010033414.1, from coordinate 37,025 downwards.
TAGGCCTTAGCCCTGAACCCGAAACTGGAAACCCTAACTACTGCAAACACAAAGCTTGAAGCCTGGTATTTGGAGAACAGGTATACGCAGGACCCGACCCCTTGCACCCGTGTAACCATCTAGAAATGCACAAAGCATACAGCAACAGGGAAGCGCTATCCAGTTAGGTGCTTGCACAGCACGTACTAGGGGGGGTCCTTGGGCAATTCAGCCCTACCTATCCCAGCTATGTTAGTGGACTTCGGAGGCTTGTACTTGGAGATGCACACTTGTGAGCAGCTTGGAAGTACGCATGGACACGCGCAGGCGGCCCATGCAAGAGGCTGATGCACCCAGGGTTGAAAGTGTAGGCCTATACGGTTCAGGGTTTAGGGTGTAGGGGTCTCCATCTGCTTTAGTGACCCAAATACTAACCTAGGCTGGGGAAAGATATCCAGGTGGAGAGGGTGGGAGTCTGAGAGGGCACAGGGCTTTGGGGATTAGGAATGTCAAGGGTTAGGGACTCAAATTTGGAAGGGGCTGCAAGGTTCAGGGTTTGCGGTTTACGGTGCAGGTGTCTTGCATTTTTCTTCGAACTTCCACGACCGATGCATTCTCACATTGCTCCTTGAAGCTCAGGAAACTTCCTGCCAAAACTTTCAGATGCTTTGCGGGTACGATCTCATGTGCGTATGCCAAAGTTCTGATTTGGGCACTGTACAACACTACTTGCCATATGGTGCCCTACACCATAACCTGTTCCTGGGTCCATTGCTCTGACAACTTGTGTCACAATTTCATGAGGGCCATCTTTTCTAGATTCGTTGCGCTCGTATTATCTTCCAAGCACCCACGCTTGCATACATGGAGCACTGAACCCTAAACCTGCTTTTAAAGAGAATCACACTGGAGAAAATTCTGCGTCCAAGGCAGGAGCTTGCAGAGCAACAAGCCCTATGGAATCCATGAACGCAACCTGAGACCCCCATCACCTACAGCTTAATTACTCCCTTAATCAGGAGGTATCAACCATAAAACATGTGAGTTCTCCATGTCTGCAAAGCTTGAGCAGTGAGAGAACCTGCACGGAGTGTCAGATTGAGTGTGTCAGTGTGCAGTGTTGGAACAAGGATTTTGCTCGAGTGTGTGACTGCACGAGCTGCAAGCAATGTGTCGTGACAAGACTTGACTGTTCTCGGTTGGCTTGTTGTCTTGTGCTTGCGCCCTAGAACATGTAGGATACGTTGTTGCCAATATGGAAACCCTAAGCCTGGGGTTGAGGTTTTAGCGTGGAGGAACCATTAAAGGGACGGCTAGATTAGGGTGCCTGATTCGGCCCTCCTAAGAGCCCTGAAGTGACGAGGTTCACGCAATGGGCTTTCTCTCCTGCATAATTCCCAGAGGGTCCAAGTAATCACCCAACAGTACTTGGGACTTGGGTCATAGCAGGTACAGTCTTTGGGAGCTTCAGGGAAATATATTCAACGATTGCTGGGTACTTGGACCCTTTCGGTCACAAGACTCCTAATTTAAGGACTCAAAAAGACACGCAATGCTTGAAACCCCGCTTTCTCGGGAAAACCCAGGGTCCTCACTTTAGAATAGGCCTGTAGCACATGTCTGCAGGAAGCCTTGCGGGGTCTGCAGGGTTTGGGGTTTAGGGGCCTGATGTTCTTGTCTATTCGTTCTCCGTTATGGTAACTTAACACCCTTTTTTAAACCCAGGGCTGAATGTCCAGCCTGAAGATTACACAGCTGCAATTTAAGTTGCCCCAAACCCTAAACAATCACCTCAAACCCACACATTTATGGGGCCCAAGGTTGCGACTGTGCCTTTCGCACGCTGCCACGATATCATACTTGCTCTTGGATGCGACCTGAGCAGACCAAGAGCACCGCAAAAGGCTTTCTGGTGGTGAGCAGGAATGGAAGAGCAATGGAAGCAAGTATGTTATTTGGGTTTGGGTTGGTTGGTTGGTTGGGAATGAAAGAACCTTCTGGAAGATTATTAAGGGGCTATTGCAGGGATCCACTTCGTCCATGCGTTACTACCTGGTACCCACCATGAGAGGCCGGGGAGTACTTCACCCAGATGGCTTCGTGTGAACACCCCTTGAGGAAAGCAGACCAAATATTTCCAGACATTCCCTTGTCACCGCATGGAAGCGTCAATGGGTGCAGGTCCAAGGTTCGAGGTTTTGAGGGCCCAAGTACTGAAATACGACGAGTTTAGGTACCAAAAATCAAATTAGCGCATCTGCGACCTCCAGCCTCATTAGCATTTTGGTGCTTGAGCTCGAAGGTGGGTTTGCAATGAAGACATTCCGGCTCGAGGGTCTGTGTGCTACATCAGAAACGTGATTCAACACAGCTTCATGTCATCAGGGAATTTTGGCTATCCAATACAAGGATCTTGTGACTGTTATATGACTCCTGTTGAGCTTTGATGAAAGGCGCTGGGGTTACCAACATTTCCTATTGTAATCACATATGCCGAGGCCCTGGTCGAAGACGTGCTGGGGCAATAGCTACAGTGTCTAGATAACCCATGACTACCCTAAACCCCATACCCTAATCGGTGCGCATTCCAGACTTGCAATCTAGACCAATGGCCTTATGCAATTCCCATCGGTCCCTACGAAACTTGTTCCAGCATGTTGAGAACCGAAGCAAACCATCACCTAACAACGCAACCACGTGAGGTTCTGCATCCAGGGGTCCACGTAACATTAAGCCGCAAACCCACAGCAAATGCTCAAAACATGAACCGCAACCAGTGCTTTCCATCTACAGATCTATACAAATCTTACATATTCCCGAAAATCCTGGAACATTTGTTGTTTTATCAAACTTATCAAACCGACAGAGCTTCTGTATGGGAATCCCAGATACCAAGCACCATATGAGCCATAGTCTAAACTCCTAATATCCCCCTTGATAACCCCTGTAGTAGTCCCCTAGATCACCCCCTATATATCCCCCTTTAAGGCGTTTAGACTCTGCACCCTAAATCCTTAAACCTAAATCCTATATAATCCCCAATATAACCCCTATAGTAATCCCGTATATAACCACCTTTAAGGAGTTTAGATTATAGCTCATATAAACAAGAAACAGATCCCTAGCCATGTCACCAAGGTTTGAGGGTCTTTTTTGTGGGGAGATTTGCAGTGAGGGGGGTTGGGGGTTTAGGGTTTAGGGGTTTAGGGTTCTAGGGGTTTTGGGGTTTAGGGCTTAGGGGTTTAGGGTTTAAAGGCTTCAGGGTTTAGGGGAGTTAGGGTTTTCGGGGGTGTAGGGCTAGGTAAAGGGTGAGGGCTGTATGGCGTAATGCGAAGTTCTGTATACAAGGCTATACAATATCTCAGCGCAATCTGACTTAGACCAGGAGCATTGTCTTCGGAATCCGCTCTGAGTGGCGCATTGGCCAAAGATGTGCGGACGTCATATTCTCCACCGCCACTCGCCTTCAGCATGAAGCACCCTGCTGCACTACAAGGAACGGGGCAACAAAGACTATAGTCCTGTTCTCAAGGGCACCCACATCTGCTTGCGGTAGGTTAGGGCTTATTGCGTCTGAAGCTTAAGAGGGAGTTGGGGCAAGAATGCTTCGCTTCAGGTCCGAGGCCCATAACCGCCAGACGCATACCATAGCATTCATACATATCCATATCTGAGAACTCAACGGTCTGCACCAAAGAGATGCTCTTGACTGCAGATTGCCCTTGAGAGTCTCAACCAAGCGAGCTACTTGTAACAAGTCCAAGGTAATCGTCTGCCTTCTGCGTCAATGCATCAGATTCTTGCTCTACGTAATGACATGCGAATACTGTAAAAATATGTTGTAATAGCTAATGCAACATACTCGGGAAATCATGGCGAATGCACAGCGACTGCCAAACTGACTGCTACGACACTGCCGTGAACAAGTACTTGTGCAAAACTTGCAAATCCAACCCCTGTAACGCAAACTGATACCCCAAGCCACAAACTCAGATATGGGACTGCAGAGGGGCACCCTTTACCCCCAAAGTATCCTGAACTCCCAAAACCTTGTTGATGCTTCAGGCCAGTGTGGGAGCAAATCCGTAAAATAAAGTCCCAGAACAATCCCTACTCTTACACAGTAACTCATCATCATCCCTACATACCCTCCCCCCTCAACCTTAACCCCAAGCCCTAAACCTTATACCCTAAGCCCTAAATAGTAGCTTCCATTTTCTTTTCCATTGTCCCTGTATATCCCTATATAACCCTAAACCCCAAACCCCCTAAACTCCTAAACCCCTAAACCCCTAAACCCTAAAACCCCTAAACCCCTAAACCCTAAACCCTAAACCCAAAAACCCAAAACCCCAAAACCCTAA
>CAJNIZ010033414.1:18955-32582 GCA_905231905.1 Symbiodinium pilosum | reverse complement strand
CTAAACCCTAGACTCCTTAAAGGCCCAAAAAAACCCTGAACCCTAAACCCCTAAACCCCCTGAACCCCCTAAACCCTAAACCCCTAAACCCCTAAACCCCTAAACTCCCTGAATGAGCCTGGCCCCAGAGCTTCGTAGCGCGGGCCTTTGCCGCTTCGAACTCCTGCTATCCCGTAGGTGGACCCCCCTATATACCCCTTTAGGGTTATACAAGGGGTTTAGGGGTGTAGGGTTTTGGGGTTTTATAGGGTTATATAGGGGGTTAGGGGGTTTAGGGTTTTGAGGTTTGGGGGTTTTGGGGTTTAAGGTTATATAGGGATATATAAGGATTATGGAAGAGAAAATGGAAACTACCATGCAGGGTTTAAGGTTTAGGGTTCTAGTCCCCTTAAGTAGATACAATATTAGGGTGATATAGGGACAATGGAAAGAATATGGCAGCTACTATTGAGGGTTTAGGGTTTAGGCCTACCTTAGGTGGGATCCCCTACCCAGCAATAGTGACAATAAGGGATGATAAGGAATATATTAAGGCCAGCGCCCCCTTATATTCCTATTTTACCCCTATCACCGGGTGGGGGACCCTCCTAAGGTTATTGTACGTGCCCCGAAGCAGCCCCCCATATTAGCCCCTGAAGTTCCTCCTTAATGAGCCTCAATCAAATGGGAGCCAGCGAAAACCTTGAGATCTAAGGAGTGCTAGTATGGGGGGGTGGAGGTAAAGAGGTATACACTTACCAGAGTTTTTAGGGCTTCGAGTTCGCCCCCACTCCCTTGAGAAATCCCCTAGTGACAGCCGACCACTGCTAGTATCCAGAGAAAGAAGGCATCTCAAAGGTACATCAATATATATAACCCCAATATAACCTCAGTGAACTCCCTTAATCCCAGTTTCCATTTCATGTTCCATTTTCTTTTCCATTTGATTCTCCATTATTACCCCTATATAACCCCGATATAACCTAGAAGTGTAAGACTGACTACAAGGAATCATCAGTCCTCAGATCCTTACAAGATGTGTTTCGGATCTGTCTCAAAACCGTAGTCAATGTATTTAGGGAGCTTACATTGCCTCAGAATGCCTGGCATCCGACAGTTTCATGCCACAGCCCAAATTGCTTGAGTAGGGTTTTGGGTACATCTCTTCGTGATTGCATATAGAAATTTCTATGGGGACGGCACGTCCGACATCCTGTAAGTTCACGGCAATGATAACCCATGGAAAATTGTACTTCTCGCCAAATTCCAAGGCTCCTAAGTGCCCGAGGTTTAGGGTTTAGGATGGCTATCTTTGGGTTAGGATTACTAGTCATCGTTGTGTTATGCCTAAGCCCTAAACCCCCAAATCCTTAATCACTAAACCTTCTATATCCCCATATACCCCTATATATCCCTATGAACCTTGATGTAATTACCCTGAACATCCAAAACCAGAGCCAGCTGAAGCTCCTTCCCCGTGCGAGGCATGAGGCGATAATCTGGTGGTTCCTGGCACTACCCAGGGCAAGTCCCAAGGCTGCTAACAGTAACCCCTAGACCCTACTTGAAGTCTGTTTTACTTGTAACCTACTTAGTAACTGTAGTTATAACCCAATTATATGTAGGGTAATTGTAGTTATGGGGCTTATAATTAGGTTATAACTACACTTACTAAGTAGGTTATAAGTACAACGGACCTCCAGGTAAGGCCTTTTATGGAGTTCCTTCACTTGGGGTGAGGGTTATATCGGGTTCTACAAAGGTATTTTTCGGGATACATAGGGCCTAGGCTTTGTACTCAAGGGCTCCTATGTAGTTCCTTCGCAGGTTGTAAACATGTCGTGGCAGCAGGGTGTTTTTTGATACCTGAAAAAGAACTACCCAGGTGGCTCTGAATACTTGGAGGTCTCTCAACTCGCTCTTCTAGGGATATTATTCTTAAAGTGTGACTATATACTCCTCATTGCGCTGTACATACGAATCGCAGGAATACCCCCAACAATCACCCGATGAGAACTTCAGAAACCCTAAATGGGCATGTGAGGATTATAAGCAGATAGCAGACGCCCCTCTTAAAAACTGCACAGGCATTGGTTTGCGAGTTTCCACATCTTTCCCAGCATTTGAATCGTATTCAACAGCTAGAGTGTTCCAATGCCACGGGAACATTCCCCACCAAACCCCTGAAATGCTGCGGAGAAACGGCTGTTTATCATTCAGGCCGGTTTTGAGGATTTGCGTGGTAAAGCTGTCCAAGCAAATGCGCGTAGACTACCAACAAGAGCTACACAAAACTTATATCTCTGTCAGGTTCGTGGGGGATGGAAGAAGCGGTCAGTTTGCCCAGGGCCTTATTAACGGCTGCCAACGATTTTATGGATGCTGGCAGAAGTGCGCTTTCAAGCTTTCGATGAACCACTTTCAAAATTTGGTGCCTTGTCAGCATCACCCTCTGTATGCCTATAGTCCCCCTTAAGTAGATAGAATATGGCTTGGGTGTATTATATGAAGACCCCCATATACCCCATAGTCTATCTACTTAAGGGGGACTATAACCCCAATATATACCCTATCTTTATATAGTCGTTCCCATTTTCGTTTCCATTGTCCCTATATAACCCCAATAACGTACCCCATACTTTATCTATTTAAGGGGGACCATATCTGCTCGGGGGCTTCAGCTTGAGCCAAATGCATTTCATCAGCCCGCACTGCTCGTGCACTAATGGAGACCCATGAGTAATATTGGGGTAATTTAGGGATAACGGAAAAAACCTGGAAACTATGTAGGGTCTAGGGTTTAGGGCTCTCATGGAGACCCATGACTTTTAAGGGCCTTAATATTAGGATCCCTATTGTAATCCCTATTAAGGGGATGGGGTTCATTAATCACGGGTCTGGGTTAGTAGTGCAGATTGTTCTCTTCGAGGCCTTGTGCTACCCAGCTGCCCAATGATACTGACGTAACATCCTACCCGGACCCTGAAGTAGCTAGAATAATCGTCCGAAACCCCTGAAGCAGACAATTATTTGACACCCTTTGGGTGTGATTAAGGTGAATCCTCAACCAAGCTGAGTATCTGCAAGGCCAGTGATGGCCATGGCATCTTCACGGTACGCTTTGGGGCAAAGCCTCATCCAGCAGTGTGTTTTGGTGAAGGGTTTAAGGTTTAGGTCGAGGTTTTGGGCTTTGTTGTTGACCATCAGGTTTAGGGTTCAAGGTATGGAGTTCCGGGTCTACTTGGCGAGGTCTCATCCCTGTGAGGTTGCGTCTACGGGTCTTGAGGCAGTCGATGTCAAGCACACGCTGTTCTGTATTCCAATTCCCTGATGGAAAAATACGACGAACTTGCTGGATGTGACTCTGCTCCACAAAGTGGGGCTCATCCGTATGAGGGCACGCACACATGCACACAACTTAGGAGACTGTCTTGGCCTTACGAAACCCTTCGGCAATCCCTTAAGTCAACAATCAAACAACCATCCGAATATTGCACACATATACATAGACTGTTGTAGATGCAAATGTACCTGTACGTTTCCTTGCGGAGCGTCGTCAACATCTGAAGGCATGGCTGAAACGTCAAAGCCCCCTTATACGTGCCCAAGATACCCTACAACAACAACCCCACAAGCAGAATCAACGTAAGAGTTGCAGTTGTACAGGATGGCTTGAACTAGGGTGGGTGTGGGGGTCCTATAACAATCATTTTTGGCGTTTGGCTTTATAAGGATTTTATAGGGAATAAGGAATACGGGTTACAAAATTAAGAAACATGTTCAAACTTACACCTGTGAACTCGAAACCTAAAATTTCAAGAACGAATAACCAGTCATCCCACGCGCCTCTTTTTGATTTGGACGTGCTTTTCATGCCCCACCTTCCCCAAACCTTGAACACCGCCCAACCTTTAAATACCAAACATAGTGCGCAACGTACCTGGGCTAGTAGGGAGGTTCTTTGTAATTCTGAAGGCTCACATTGAGGGGGGGGATTGTCTTGGGCATACAGGCGAGACCCGGGAGCCTTAACTTAAGGCACTTCAATGTGACAAGTTGTCAAAATGTGGTCTTCCAGTTGTGTCCCCGTGAGAACACAGCGCCTAGTATATAGGGTGCCTGAGCAGAGAAACCAACATTTTCGTACCCCTCCCTGCAAACCCTTATGCACTGCGAAAACCGATCGCCGTTCCCTGTACGTTTTAGCAACATGGGGATCGGGGCTCCTCTAGAGTCTGTAGCGGATTCCGGCCCTGAATGACTGATGAACTTGAAGTTGTCCAAGGCTCATGTGAGCTATGGACTAAATTTAGGTTGGGGGGGACCTATAGGGGACTATAAAGGGTTTTGGAGGGGACCTATTTAGGGACATACTACAAATTTAGTCCAGGGCTCATGTGACAGTGCCATACCCACTCCACATCCAGTGGCGGCACCAAAGGAGGTCCACCACCTTCTTTGGCCGCAAGAGGCAGCCAAACCTCCTTCTGAGGAAACAAATGGATTCCTTCTAGGGTTTGTGGGGGTTATACGGTATACGAATTTAAGCTCAACGCAAGGGGCGTAATGGGGTAAATCGGCGAAAGGTAAGGCAAATGGAAACTTGCATGTCTCATTTCCTTGTCATCATAATTTAGGGTCCCTTGTAGGATCTGTGGGGGTGACATAGGGGTGAGAGGGCGATACAGCTATGCGTCTTGTTTATGCTTAGGGCCCGTGCGACCAGGCAGTATGCACAGAGACCTGGTTAAGTGCTACAGTAGAAGGGTCAATTACGTCAGTAGTTCGGAGGTTCTGCTGGAGGTGTCATGTAAGAAAAGCACTCAGAAAACCTACCTGCCTCATCCTCTGAAATGGTATCACCTGCTTGCTTCTACGAATCAATGGCACATCCCCCAGGAGTCCTCGTAGCGCTGAATGGCCTTGCGCAGCACCTGCTTGTTCGCGTAGAGGCAAGGATAAGAATCCTTGGCGTGGTAAAAACAATGTAAAGAGAAATTCAAGGTTGCGGCGCCAACTGCAACACTCAGAGCGCGCACAACAGGTCTACACATGGGAGGAGTAAAGATGAGCCAAACATCTCACGTCGGAATATGATCGCTGGTCAGAAATTCTGCAGAATTTCAGGCATGGCGGTTCATGTAGAGAGCAAACAGGAAGCTCCGAACACATCAGTCCATAACACAAAGGGAGCAGTTGTAGCATGGTAGGAATGCTGTTGCAGGTTACACGTTTAGTCCACGTGCCACCAGTAAGCTCATGACAGAAGAGAGTACGAGTGGCCTAGGATGAAGCTGCTCTTTTAGCCGCTGCGTGCGCGAAATGCGAAATTTGTGCGCTTCCCTATAGTAGTTTCCATTTTATTTTCCATTATCCCAATATAACCCCAATATATACCCTATATAGCCCATTATAATAGTTTCCATTCACACTTCCCCTCCCCTCCCATTCCGCGCCTCCCCTCCCTTCCCCTTCGCTGCTCTGCCCTTCCCTGCTGTCGAAATCGTGTCTGAGAGTCCACCTCCCGCAGGAAGTCGATCATGTTGCGGCAAGCATGGACAAGGTCCACCTTCATCTTGCTAGTGCTTAAGGGGAGGTGGGGGGGGAATCTACAGGTGCCATGGTAGTTTTTGTTTTGTTTTGGGGGGCAGAGGTAATGACCGGGGCTTGCAAAACTCAAGCAGAGAAACCACAAACCTTAGGAAACCTTGGGGTAATAACTGGGCTCCCAGGGTGTCTCGCGCTTGATCAGGGGACTTGGTTTCTGAGGTTACGGCGGAAACACGAGGCATGACATCAAGCTACTCTGAGCCCGGGATTTCGACCACGAAGAGGTCGGCGTGCTTCATGACTACGCGGAAGCGACGCGGACAGTCCTGTATACGAGGACCACTCAAAAAGGGCCCTGTCAAATTGTGAGCCTTGTGCCTCTTCGCAAACCACACAGATGTGGCTGGGAGTCGTGCGCGGTATGCAACGGTAAAAACGCATGCCTGTCACATCAGCACCTCACATCCAAGTAGCATGCAGCAGAGTGCCTATCTCCATGTCTACACATCGTCTGCTTGTCACAACACCCTTTGTACTAAGCCTAAGCCCTAAATCCTAAACCCTTTTTGTCTGACTGGCCCGGCTAGTCTTCCAAAACGTAAATCTCGTAACTCGTAACGCCCAATCGCTAGACCCTATGAGCCCTACCCATCCCTAGCCTAAATCATAATACCTAGGCCCGAAATCGTAACCCAGATGCCTGGGAATCTTCAACTTGCTTCCACACTTATCCGGCTCGAATATGATCCCTACACACTTTCCCATAGGTCCTTGAGGATGGATTTTTTAGATTCCTTTGGGGGCCTGGGAGACTCCTGCGCCGTGAGTGGGCCCCTAAGCCTTAAGCGCTAAACCCTACACCCTAAACCCTACACCACAATCCCGGCCTTCGCCTTAGCAAAGGTCGCCTTGGAGACCTGCCGCACACAGCCCCAAAGGGTCAAACGGATATGTCGTGAGATATATGGTAGTTTGCTGAAATATGTGGACCCCCATATAGACCCCCCAATACTAGAATCGTTAACCATAGACCCCCCAAATACGATAATCCTTATTCTAGGGACCCCGCAATAGGTACCCCTAATTTTGGGAAGCCCCTATATAGGGTGAAGGGTACCAGTACCCAATAACTGGTACTTGAGATTTTGGTACTAGGACTTGAAATGGAGCTTTTTGCGAAAGTACATAGGACTTTGAATGGAGCTTTGGGCAAGGATATAGGACTTCAAATGAAGCTTTTGGGCAAGCATATATGATTATTGGGTGCTTAAACTCTTACAGAACATGTGGTACATGCGGGGTTGCAGGGTTCTTAAGCAGACCAGAGCGCGAAGCCAACAGATGCGGCTTAAACATTTCAAGTCTGTACGATTGAGTGGAGCCTCAGCAGTTGCTTCCCCGGCCCCTACAGACCTCTCTCTGACTCTCGAAAACTGGATCCCCTAGAGCAGTATAGAGAAATGTATAGGGATTATGTGGGGGTTACTTTTTCTAATAAGATCCCTCCAGAATGCTGGGTGGCTAACAACCGCTTCACAAAACAGCGGAGACAGAACATCGGCAAGGAATCCGGAGATCACAGGTGTGGTTGGAGGTTGAGGGTTTAGGGTTGAGGGTCTGAGGGTCCAATTTACATGAAGATTGCAAGCTCATTGCGCTGAATTACTCTGATCCTGAAGAGAGGAACCCCTGATTTCGTGAACCCCGCACCAGTACTACGTTTACGACTATTATCTTCAGATGCCCAATCACCTCCTGACTCCAATGTTGAACACAATCCCACCAATGTTACATATGTCTCTCAATGCAAACAGCGTTTTGTGGTGGATGTGTAGTGTTCAGGCGTAGCAGCAGCTTGTTTTCCAGTAGTGGAAGGAAATACCCTACTGGTCCAAGTGCTCGACAACTATATCTTCCACAAAGCCTATACTTTGAATCCAAATGACCCAAATCTTAAGCAACTGATTCTTGGGTTCTTGGGCCATCTAGGCCCTAAAGCCTAAACCCTAAACCCCTCGACCCAAAACTTCTGGGATATGTAAGTACAGGAGTGGCCAGGATTTGAAGCGCTTCTAAAATTCTGCCAACCTTTCCAAGGGAAAGCGGTATCATTTATACAAATAAGCATCCCAAGGGGATACCCTTCCTCATTGTCAAATTTCAGCATCATGTACAAGAGCACGGAGTTTCTAAGGGCATGCTCAGAAGGAACGAGGGCCCGAACACTAAATCTTCATTCTCAACCTCTCACAACAGGAGCAGAAATCTCCCTTCCTGGTGCCGAGGCTTTCGAAAACAAGCGCCGCAGGCCCCCATGGCACCCCGCTGCTTCAAGCACCAGGAAGAAGCCTGCCCTGGCCAAATCTATTCAAAAAGTACTGGCTTCTGCAAAAAGAACATGACGCGCTACCAGTCGCGAGCCCATGTGACAAACACCAAGCCCTAGCAAAACCACAATCACCTTCATGTTCTTGGCCGCCATATGTGGGAACTGCTGCAAGAAGGCTTATCAGCCTCGATACTAGAACCCTGGTGCGATCTTCTTTCAGGACCTTCAGCATTGTCTGAGGAGCCTTTTGAACCAGCGGCGGAAGCACACCAACATCTTTGTAGCGCAAAGGTTTCGGGTTTAGAGCTCAGAGGTGTACCAGAGCCTCCTATGTAGTGTGTTATACTCCCCTGCCAGAAAACCACATAACAGACACAAAAAGGAAACGACATGGGAGCCCTCAAATAAGGTTGAAGCATAGCGGGTTGAAGGAAGGCTTTGACAAAGAATCGCTCTGCTGCTTGAAGCCCAACGGCCTCAATCCTCACGCTCTATAAGCTCCCATAGCCAAAGCCCCTCATGCAAGACTGTACAAGAATGATTTGTCCATCCTTAAGTACTGTCGTTGATGTAAGGTGGGCACACCCTTTAGCCAAGCCCACTATCATGTTATAGTCTATTTCTTCGCGCTGTAGTCGTGAGGCGGCACGGTATGGATCATGGCTTTAGGGTACGTAGGCATGCTACCAACAATGGAAATATATAACATGTGTTGAAGACTACTGAGTACTGCCCTTCTAAAGGGGATCTATGTTAGAGTCCGGGAGTCTACGTTAGTTTGGGAGAGGATACCCTTGGGTTGACCCCCGTCGTCCAGGATATAGGGCTTCTCAAACAAGATTCACAACTTCCAGAACTCCATATGAGATCTCAGGGTTTAGGGCCGATTCGCATGAAAGTAGCTTCCCTAGATTCCCTGACTCACTCTCACGGAGACTGAGCTTCTCAGCATTGGTGCCCACATCTACATTACTCTGATACGCCCCACAACTGTGTGCGCCCCTAAGGGTCCACGTGCCCAATAATCTATGACGGACCCTACACTAGAAATCCTACTATATACCAAGGTTCCAAATACCTGATTGATTGGTACTTGGACCCTCTGGGCCACATCCACACAGTCCTGAAAACCCGACTATCGCACCCCAGGAGCAGTGCCACATACTTCGGATTGAGGAAAATCTGTACCACCTCATACCCTACCCTAGGCCCCAAACCCAAAACCCCAAACCCTAAACCCTAAACCCCAAACTCTTAACCCTAGACCGCAGACCCTAAACCCTAAACCCTGAACCCTAGATACAGCTTGGGGAATCCCCAGCGGTGCACCGTACTACCAGCCAAAAGCCTGACATGAATAGAGTCTTCTGGTGGTTGAAACAAATACGATTACATGAGATGTAGAGTTTAGGGCTTAAGGTCTCAACTCCTAGTATCCCTCTGAATAAGCCCTAGAATACTCCCCTGTGTAATCCCCTATATAGCCCCCCATTAAGGAGTTTAGACTATAGCTGACCTTCTCCTTGTACAGTACTATCCCAACAGGAGGACATATTCCTACTCTATGTCGGGGACCACAGCATTCCACAAAGAATGCGACTCGGATGAACCCAAACCCGAATGCACCTACAATAGCCTGTTAAGGGGGCAGTTCGTGCCATGGGGCTTTCGTTCTAACTACCCTCTCATGTGGGGCTTTGGGTGGTATACCATAAACCCTTACCAGAAAGACGGAACAAATTCAAAAAGCAACTACGCAGGAGCCGTAAACCCTAACCCCTACATATCCCACTGCATCCCTATGTAAGCTTTTACAACCCATATATTCCCCTTAAAGGAACCACAAAGGAGCCTTTGGGTAATCCTTGCTTGAATCACGCACTTGCTCTGAGGCGGGCACATGAGCAGCTGCAGCAAGCGCAAGAAGCAAGTTGAACTTCTTAAGCCAGGTAGGCATTATTTCTACGAATGATTAGAGACAAATGCGGTGTAGGATTTAGGGTGTAGGGTCTGTTTAAGGTTATGGCCTTGCAAACTGTAGGCAACCAGGTGATTGTAAGTCATTTCTCTTCCTACCTCTGTCCTAAGGTGACGAGTAGTGCTTACCGCAAGTACACCCTACACCTTGACTATTGTTGATGCACCAATTTCACATGTAATCTGCAATCTATGTGTTGGGTTGAGGCGCATATCAAAACACAGACAGGTATTCAACAACAACTCCCGTAAAGTTTTAATGGGAGCCCAGTACATTAAGGACCAGACCAACTCCACCACTCTTCGACTGTCTCGCTCCAGAACGACCTAGCTGCGGATGCGATTACTTGGAGCTGTCCAAGATGTGGCTACCCTGACACATTTGTCATTTGCGACTGGGAACTCTGCTTGGGAATGCGCAGGGCGGGTCGTACTTGTGAAGCCATGCTATGTACTTCTACTTAAAACTGCGCGTGAAGTGGCATCTGCGGACGTCAGGATTCACAGCTCATCGCCTTGCTTTAGGGCATGCTGCCTTCTAAAATGAGGGTCTCGGTCTTGGACCAGTCTACCGAAGACAAACGCATCCAAGGTTATCGGGGGTATGCCTGCCTGGCTGGGTCTCTGCATCTGAATGGTGTAGGATCTTGCCTCAAAACTACACCCAAAGCGCCTGCCACCAGTGAATCCTGAACATCCTGGCTGCGTTCAATTGCCTGATGAGGGGGCCACAGATACTTTCCCAGCATGACCAGTACCCCCCAAAAAGACTGGAGAGACGGGGCATCAACTTGTAGACCTGAATCTTATAGGCCCTGTGATACAGAATCATTGCCGTGGCTCTGCAAAAACCACCTAGACCTCTATGCCCTACCCCGTTTTTAGTATAGCTCGTTTTATGTCTAGTATCTTCTTTAAATACAAAGTTACATACCCTAGTTGAGGGGCAGGGTATAGAGGTCTAGGCATACACAACCGACCAGGATATCGATTAATGTCTTCTAATCAAAGTGAGGACTTCTGCAGAGTGCCGGACCCGCCTGGCCTACTCTAGGGCCAAGAAGTGTGTTGCAAGTGCTTTTTGTCCATGCACCCAATAACTTACTGGTTCTTAGTAGGGAGTAAGGGAACATGTCACATAGAGATTACATATAGGGATTATATTCCCTTATTCCCTTAGAACCATGCAGTAAGATACCCTAAACCCTACACATGTAACCCTAAGCCCTAAACTCTGAACCCAAGAAAGCCCACCATGGTTTGGATTCTACCTGGGCTCCATGCTCGCTCATCCCTCTCGTCCAGGAAAAGCACTCCGTCCAAACCCTCCAGGCCGTGTTCGAGCAGGTACCTTGATCTTAGCCCCTGAAACCCTTTGAAAACAAAAAGGTTGTAGTCCTCCTTAAGTAGATAGAATATTAGGGTTACATTGGGAGAATGGAAAGAAAATGGAAACTACAATTTCGGGTTGAGGGTTTAGGGTTGAGGGGTATAGTCCCCCTCAAGTAGATAGCCATCTTCTGTCTACTTACGGGGGCCTATAAACCCTAAACCCTTTTGAAAAATGTTGGTATATAGGATCCCCTATTAAAGGCTTTATGGAAAATACTAAATATCCCAAAGGCCTGCCCAGGCAAAGGGACGAGATGGAAGTTACCCAAGGACTCTTAGGTACCACAGGGGCCTAAATAATTACCAATATCATGTTGAGGTCCATTTGAGGTCCCATATACTATAATTGCACAAGGAATATGGAACCATAATGTTGGCAGTTATTTAGGCGCTTATATTAGTTACTTTCTTTCATAGCATGTTGTTTTCTTTTGGGTAGGGGGGGTATAATATACCCACACAAATCAAGCGAGCTACCTAGGCTCAGTTCCTTTAAGGGCAGGGCCAGTGGAGAATGTCTACTACTCAGAAACAACTGTCTTTCGGGGTGGGGGTTGTTGGCACCATAGTTCGGACGGGCAGTTCTCCGCCTGGATGAATGAAGCGGGGTGCTCAAACTGCTTAATTGTCTCCATGTTCGGCGCGTACAACCTTCTTTAGGAATGACCTTGAAGTGTAAATAGGCCGTCCTTTCCAGGGTCCATGAATCAGGAACCTACAGCATGTTATATGATGTCGGATATTTTCATTTCGAAGATTCTAAAACTCTGAACCCCAAACCCAGACAGGGTCTGTTGAACTGAACGGATGTCGGACAATGCCCTCTTTCAAACCGTTGGCTTGCGGCGCACTTAAAACCGGGAAAATGTGTCTGTTTAGGGGGCCTGCTGCCAGACCCACTTTTTTTTCAACGTCGGCATCATCGCGTTGCCCAGTGTGGCCCCTTTTCGGCTCCACGAGCTGAAAGCTCCCAAAGAATAAGCCCCAAACCTTGACAACCCCTTCACCCCTAGAAAGAAACCACTGAACCTGAAACCGCAAGCCCAGAAGCCCCACCTTGCATTCAAAACCCTCAGCCCAGAGAGCTCAAACTGCAATCTCTTTACCTGCGCGTGGAAAGTAGCTAAGTTCCCTTAGAGTGTTTAAGGTCAAATGATGGCCCGAGTCAGAGAGACCATTCTGTTCGAAATGCTTCTGGGTCCAGGCAGACCCTTATGACAAAACCCTAATCGCAAAAACCCTAAACCCTAATCCCTAAACTCTAAACCCTAAAACCCTAAATGCAACTGAGAGCTGGGCTCTGCCACTTCGCGATTTGTCATGCCCGTGACCTTTGAGAGATCTCTTAACATGATTTAAACTGGGTTGCTGTTAAGGAACTTAAGTTTAGTTACCATAATGGGTATATATCAGAATTTACAGGGTTTCCCCAATATAGTAANNCTTAACAGCAACCCAGAAGAGTGCTGGTCCAGGGATCGAGGCTTCGGGTTGCTACCTATATAGCTTTGCATTGGACTATGCATGAGGTACAAGGTATGATGATCAAACTTCTCACGTCTAGGAATTATGGTGGTCTTGCGCGCTAATCATCCAGGATTGCCTTTCTGAACATGCCCTTGCAGCCACCTGTTAACGGTTAACCATCTCATATCCAGTCAGGGGCACATGTGTGCTGCTCACCACAAGCCAGAATCCCAAATCCTAGACCCAACCCTAGATCAACAAAGCCGGTCTGCACAAACAGCTTGGAAACGGTGACCGTGTGCGGAAAACCCTTCAAAAGGCCCGAGTTCCCCCGTGGGCCCATCAAGGACAATTGACTGCAGCAGTTGCTCAGCAAGCAAGTACTAATGCTTGACCTCTTCGATCCCAAGCGGCAGCCGTGCGACTCAGTGATCCAAATGGTGAGAAGTGGAAGTTTGCCAGAACTACTGTTCCCCAAATTATTATGCATATACCCATGATTTGCTATACGGGAACTGCGTTATGCCATCCAAGATGGATCTACCCGTGAAAGCACTCACAGAAGCTGATTGGGATCACAATCCGAGCATTTGCATTTGTTGTGTTCAAGTCGCCAAGCTGAAGGCTCATCCCTTTTGCCGCATAATCACCCCCCGCCGCCCCATACTACACCCCTCCGACGAGGTACCACTACATTTCACGCGAAATCTTTATCATTAGTGGTCGTAGAATCAGAATGATGGACACGTTCTGTGATCCATATGGGTCTACGGCATGTTGTTAAGTGCGCGAAGGTTTCAAGTCAAGATTCTGTGACAACTTAAGATGGAACGAACTTCTGGCGAAATTACATGAAAGCCTAGGAGGCTAGGGGCAAGATGACATGATGAAATGACATCTATCCCAGGGAGATATATGGTAGCTTCCCAAAAT